>VYZW01004326.1:16796-26984 GCA_013401315.1 Balaeniceps rex
GCTTTACAGAGATTTAGGGAATATTATTACAATAAGATTATGCAGACAAATGAAATCTCATCAAGTAAAAGCTAGGTGCAAGTGTAATCTACTTTACAAATAATTAGACACAAAATAGGAGTTCTTAGTTATAGTACTGACTTAAAAAAAGCAATCTGAACACACATAAATTTATTGCAGAGTTTTAACTCGATGCATGTTTGGTGTCTTACAGAAAAAAAAACCTACTTATGCATATGAAATGCCAAAATGCCACATTAAAATGAAACTTAATGGAACAATTACAACTGAGATCTAGATTTTCTTTTTTGTTATGCATTACTTGGACCGCCTGTTGTGCTTGCGTGCAGATGAATCCTCCTCATTCCCTATGTATCCTTCAGTATTTGTTAACATTCTAATTTGAGAAAGTAAGACTGGTATTTTAAAGTATATACATGAGTCAATTTTGGTTGAAGATAATAATCATCTTTTAAGTGAATTCACAGAGTTGTAGAAAAAGTGATCTATCATAGACACTTTAGCTTATGTAAATGTCAGAGTAATGCCAATAAATGTAAACATCAGATTTCAAGGGAAAGGGCCAAAATCCTTTTACTTTGACTATGGTGGGAATTGTCATTTCTAGAGCTGGAGACATTTGTGGTTGTTTTTTTTTTTACTATTCTACCAAAATTTTAATAGGCTATGAAAAGATTATCTTAAAACTTATAAAACTCCAGGGATAACACTTTAAGTCCAACTGATTAAAATCTTCTGAAATTCTCAGGACCTTAGCGTATAGATTTTAATGGACACTACATTCCAGCCATTTAGAGTGGTCCAGCCAGCAAGCATTTTAATGAAAACACAGCTACAAACGCATGTGCTGTAATGATACAAATGTGTTTGGGTATCTGTGTGGGTCTATGTTACCTACGCTCTTTGTTTTCATGCCTTTCTTCTAGGGTTAGAACTAACATTCAAATTTGAGAAGATATTAATCAAAACTGAAAGGCCAAGTAAATGTTCTCCTCCTTTCCCCCAAACACGTGCTTCTACCCTTTCTTTCATATAAAACTGAGCCAACACCCAGGCTGCACAATATCTCCACAATGATAGTTTGAAGATGTGATAACTTGTGGTGTACTGATCCAAAATAATTTTCAAACACTGGATAGGAAAGATTCCCAATGTGTCATGCAGAAATTACCTCTGGCAATAATAAGACCAGATATAGCAGAACTGAAACTCAACTTTCCAATGTGGTAATGACACTTCTCACTCAGGAGGAACCAAACAGAAGACTTCAGCTAGAGACATTTGAGATAGTATGGAGATGACCTTAGTCTGTTCTAGAAGACTTCTAGTTTGCCTTTGGTTATATACAATGGGACTTGAATAAACAAACTATGGGAATTAAAAAAAACAAACAAACAAACAAAACACCACTCAGTGTGTTGTTTCAAAACCTTCTAAAATACCTTAACGCTTTTTGAAACTTTTTTGGTATGTACAGAAAGGATAGTGGTATGATAGCTGTATATAAAGATTTTATTTCACTGATTTACAATGACCAGCTTAAACTTCCTATTTTTACTATGACATGTCACATTCAAACCCTTACTTCACATCAGTTACACATCTCCATTCACACAAAAAAATACTACTACAACAGACTTTTGAAATTATATAGATTGTTTTCAGTGTTCTCAATAGGTTTGATAAGTTAAACAGAAATCATTACTTGTCATCCAAGAAGTATTTTTTGGAGAAATGAGCTATTCATCTAACTCTGTTGGGATAAGGAAAGAACAGAAACAATGGGAAGAGCTGTTCTCAAGAGTCATACAAAATTATCTGGAACCTTTTATTTGGTGAATTGACTCTTCCCAGGTTTAAAGGCTTGTATCAGCTACAGCTGAAGTTGATTAGAATTTTTCTATTATTTCCTGGATATTAGGAGTAACCAACAACCCCCCAGTGGGAAGGAAGGTATTATCAGTTGATATTTTCATCCCTATGTAAACTTGCAAAAGAATACACATTAAATACGAGCAAGAGAGAGGTGTACCGTGTATACTTTTTGGAATACGGGAATATACCTACAGGCAGGAGCTCTAGAAGGTTAATTTCAGCAATAGATGTTGCAAATTTCCAATTTGTAACAATATAATTCCATCATTTCTATAAAACAATATTTAATATACAACAAACTTTCACCACATAAACACATTAAAAACACCTTTTTATAGTTCCAAGAATTGATTACAGGGTTCTCATAAAAACATTTTCATAACTAGAATCTTAATACAGAATGATAGTATTTCTATGCCAAAATACATTTAGATGGTAAATTGTTTGTAGAAAAAGATACACAGAGAAATGGGGTTTGCTGGCATATAATCCATCTTATTTCATTCTTTCATGGTCAACTTTAAAGCAATATCTAAAATGTTTATCATAAAATACTTTATTGTTTTATCCAGAGTCTTAACCAGAAAAAAAAAAAAGTTAATTGGCTTATTCTCTGTTTCAATGTCTCTCAGGCATGCCCAGAACAGCACTTACCCGCTGTACGTACTGCCTTGACCATAACTATCTGTCGAGGGTTTTTTTGAAAAACATAACATTCCCATTGACTTTAAGCTTTGAGTGCCCACAGAATGAAGAGTGGATTGACTATAATAGCTGAACTGCATTTACCAAATGCAACACTGGAAAAAAAAATACACATAAAAACACGTAGGAAGATTGATCACACAATTTTATTAGAGTCTTTTGAACAATTGCATTATGTTGTTCCTTTATTTAAAAACTCTTGCAAAAAAAGACATTGGAGTGGACTGGTTTCAACCCTGAGCATTAACACTGCATATCAAGTACTGTAGTAAAGAAGCTGGTTAAGTTTGTAGCACTAGCACAAGTCACTGATATTAATCCTCTAGGTGATCAGGTTTTTACAAAAAAAATACATAGTTTTCAATAAATAATGCTTAATTTTACAACTTTGATACAGCAATGTCATACACTGTTTTGACACATACTAAACTCTGCATGCTATATAGTCTACTAGAAGACAAAACTTTGCCATGCATTTTCTTTTTCTAGTGCTAGAAAACACTTTGTCCTCCAGTGCATTGCCTCAAGCAGCCTTACCATCTTCCTTCTCTCACAGCAATAGGCCGTGCACTGGCATGCAAAAACCTCAAGAAAAGGTTTCCCCCCCACCATCACTCAGACTTCTAAACAAAAGTACTTTTCAGCTTTTCCCCCCAAGACCTGGAGTGGCTATGAAAACTAATTTCATGTGGCCTTGAAAAGTCTTTGAAATTACATATTTTAAAAGTGTCATGCTTGAAAAACTGCTCTAAAACATTCAATTTCCCCCACCTGTGGCCATCATGCAACATCATTGAAATGTTGTAACCATCAAAAGTCCCACACTGGAAAACAGGCCTCTATTTTAAAACAGCCCACCAAAAAAATAAAAGGAAAAAAGAAAAAAAGTATCACAGCATTTATGTAAAGACTCCAAAACGCCAACATATGTACAAGAGCAAAACCAGGTACAAATTGTAAATGAACTAACAATGGCATATAACTCTTCTCCCTGGCTTCACCAGGAGTTGAGGCAAGTTGGTTTTGGAGATAAGCAGGACGATGGAAACAAAAACAAATTGTGACAATGGGAGTTCCTGGATTAATCATTATTATTTGATCAAATTTCTTCAAGCAGTAAATTGGTGTCTTGATTTTCTTGGAACTGGGAATTACCAAAATCTAAAGCCCTAATTAGTAACATATAATTCTAAATCAAACCTGCTTCTGGTACTTGCAAGTCTTAGAAGTTTGGCACCCTTGCGCTTTTTCATACTGCAAGATTGCACTTCACAGAAAATCCAGATGTTGTAGCTAACCACAAAAGAAGAAATTTGATTAATTAATAAGGATTGAAACCTCCATTCTCACACTTCCAGGTTGTTGTTCATCATTGAAAACCATTCACCCCTTCTTATCCATATTGCTTTAGGGGTTTCCTTATATCTACAGAAGTCATTCCTTTTAAATTGCTGTCAATCACAATTTTCTAAAAGTTTTTAAAATATTCCTATCTTTGCACTGGCATAAGTATTGGGTTTTCTAAGAGAATCTCAACCCAAAGAAGGTATTAGTTTTATACATGAAATATTACGAACTTTTGTTTCCCTTTTTGTAAGTCATTCTACACTTTCTGCACATTTGTGCTTTATATTGAATATAAAAATAGGTCTTTAAAACTCTATTTATTTTAAACTCACTAAAAAACTACTTGCTTGTGAAATTCTCTTACAAATTCACTGCATCCATGTAGAGAAGATAAAACTAATTAGGCAGTTAATTGGTATAGGTAGTGTGCAAAAAAATGTAAGAAAAACAAAAACAATCACAGCCTTCGATGTGGGTGAGGGGAAAGGAAATAAATCAAAGGAATACAACTGTATAGTAGGGGAAATGTAAGGCAACTCATTGTAGTAAGTTTTTGTTGTTTGTTTTTTTCCTGGCCATGCTTACAAATGAAGGTTAGGAGGAACTAAGACACCTATCCTGCCAGCAGCCCTTGAGGCAAAAACTCCCATTAAGCTCAATGAGAATTTTTTTTTTAACCAGTGCAGGTTTAAGGCCTTACTAGGCAACAATTATGAAGATGTAAAAAGGAACTTCATGAACTGTGTTGAATATTAAACACCTAAAAATTATATGGCCCTGACTTTGACCCCACACCAATTTTACCTTGGTGTAACAACAGAGTTGCACTTTCCTCAAACAGGCATGAGTGAAGGATCAGACTGCACGCATGCAAATCACATTCAATAGACTTGAAGAAGTTTCATCTGAACGACAGTGAATGCCTAAAGAGCATGTACCACTTAAAGGAAGCTTGGAATGAGTCTTTCTACTACATTTGTAAAAGACTGCACTTAAAGGAAAAAAATACTTCTTAGTTGTCGTTCTTCTAAAAGGAAGAGAGGAAAAACATAATAAAAACAACAAGAGGGGAAAAATTGTAAGTTTACAAAAATGTTCACTTTAAAATTAAAAAGAATCATCATGTTTGATTAGGTTTTACATTGAGTTGACATCCTCAGTGTTAGCAAGTAAATTGTCTTTCCACATAAAAAAGTTCATTTTTCTCCCTTCTATCACTGAGTCCTATTACACTTAGAGTAGTACTGTACAGAGACAAATGCAAATAATGTGGAAAAAAAGGCCAAAGGAGATACTAAGCCTGCAACAGGACTGCTCTAGCATGTCAACAAGGATTCCTATGTACACTAAAGAACAAAAGGAAAGAGAAACAGAAGGTATGAATATTATTAGATATGATAAAAGCAAAAAATATGAGAGTAGCTTAGCAGATGGTATTTTTCATGATTAGAAGATTGTTTTCTACTCTCACTGAGATCAGCAGGAGCTTAGGCATTCAACAGCATCAAACTTCAGCCCTAACAGTGTAGTGGCTTAAACAGAACACTACATAATTTTTCCTTGAGCAATATGCAACAATAAACTCTGAAATAAAAGAAACTCAACTGTCTGGACAAAAATTGTCTCCCTGCGCCATATACCTTCACTCAAAATATTCCTCTGATATAGTATTGTATAATTCCCATCTAGAAGAAATAAAAGATACTTCTGAGTGGGTATTATATTCTTTGACTAAAGTAGACCTGTTGCGCTTTTAAAATATGCCTGACTGCTCTATACTTGGATCCTTTAAATCAGTTAACCTTGAGTAATATTTTAAATGGTAATTTTAAAAACATCTTCCAAAAATATAAGCAAGTCAAAACTTTCGTAAGCTGAGACACAGACCTTATTACAATGCAAACTAAATGCAGCCTATATTTGACCATAATCGTTCATAACTCATTGAACATCTGCAAAGCACAAATGTTTAATGACACTGCCTATTATCACTTTAATAAACAAGGATGCATATCAGAAGAAAGGGACTGGAAGAACAAGTCCCCAGACTCTCACAACAGCGTGAAGAATTACTAAGAGAATTTTGGCTCAGTTTTAAGACTTAGAACCTGATCAACTTACTCCATCACCCTAGCCCCAAAATGGATTTTTGATAGCAGGATAGTGAACGGCTAGGCTAGAGCACTTCAGTGTATCTATTTTCTTTCACTCTTTTGCCTTAGAAGAGATAAATGTCATTTGTTTTCAATCTGATTTCTAAGTTATTACATGGAGAACACACTAATCATTTGAGACCAAAAACTGAAAATTCAAGAAACTCTGTTTTATTGAGGACTATCCATTGCCAAGGATATCTTGTATATTGTAATTAAGTTTGTTTTAAAACACAGTTTCTCATAAAGAATTATCACAATGCAAGACATAAATTTGAGTTCCCAGATATGCTATATCTCTTTTCTGATAGCAAAGATTTAGGCCAAACAACTTTTATTTAGAATCATGAGTGTTTTATTATTATTATTATTATTATTAGAAAGAGATCAGATTATATTAATCATTTTACTACCAGTTTAACTAACCTAAAGTAAGATATCTCACCACTTAAATGCCTAAGAGTTGTCTTTGATTAAACATAACATGCATGCAGGTTTTAATGTTATGTTTTATTATGCCTTACAAATGTGTATGCAGGATTTTCATTTCAGCAAGTCTGAAAGCCTGTAGCAGTGGTTGCCACCAAAATACCAGCACAGTGAATTGTCCCTGTAAACAGCTGGATCATTAATTAGTGGAGAAAAAAAAAACCAACAACATAATTTACCAATGCCTATCAGATAAACGTAAACTTCTTGAGAAATAAGCTTCCACCTTGTGAGTCTGTTTATTGCCATCAGCAGTTATTTCAGAGAGCGCAACTGAAATCTGATGGCTCCTAAGGTTAAAAAAAAAAAAAAAAAATGCACACTGACAAAGTCTGCTCACCTACAGCAGAAGCTCGTACCCCCCCTTCCTCCCCATGCCCCCGCCCGGGGCGGCGGGCAGCTCTCCGCAGAGAGGCCGGAGCCGCCCCACCGGGCCGAGCGCTGCCCCGGGGCGGAGGAGATGCGGCACCGCTACTCCGAGCATCTCCGCGTCAAGCCTCGCCCAGGCTACTCATCAAAAAAGGGAGCGAGGCGAGGAAAAAAAAGAGCAGCGGAGGGAGGACCGGGGGCAAGCGGAGCGGGAAGCGAGCCGCGTCCCCCGCGGCGGCGGGAGCGGGCAGCCGGCCCCGCCGCCCCAGGAGGGGCCAGCCCGCCGCGGCCCCCGCCCGGAGCCCACCTCCCTGGAAATCGGGCGCGGGGGGCCGGCGGGGCAGCCCCCCAGGAGCCGGGCTCGTTCACCGGCCGGCGGGGGGGGTGGGGGAGGGGGGGGGGCCGNTTGGGGAAGGCGGGAGAGCCGAAAATACCCGGGGCGAGCCAACCTGCCGCCGCCCGGCCGCAGCGAGCGACCCCCGCCGCCGGCGGGCACCCACCCGAGGAGCAAAATCGGGGGGGAAAAGGCGCGGGGTGGGGGGCGTGCGAGAAAAGGAAAAGAAAAGAAGCAGTCCTGACTCTCCTTCCCCCCTAGCTACGGTCATGCACAACAGCCTACAGCTACCGCTCCTCCGCGGGCGAGGGGTGACAACATGGCATCTCCAGCGTTACTTCTACAGACACTAATAGCGATACGAGTTTCTATCAGTTCCAGCTGATTTATTAAAATTGTCAAGATACAGACTTTCAGCATTAAAAAAAAAAAAAAAACAGGCTATGATGTTGACAGTGCACAAGTCTGCTTTTGCCATCATTTGCTACAAAATATGCAGATGGTCTGTACTTTAGATTATATTGCACAACATGAGAAACTTTTTTAACTATGTGCCTTTTTTCTTTTTTTTTTTTTTTTTTTGCTAAAATCGAGAATCCAGTTTCATACCTTCCATCTGGGGCCCCATCCACATATCACAGCGTATGAGATACATAAAGTCCTACTATAGTACAGTACATATACAATCTTTTAAACTAAGATAACAGCTCTGAGGTCTATATCACCATTTTCAATAAATCTTTACCTACAAATATTGAACAAATCTGAACTATAGCTGTACAAAAAAGTGTTTGTTCCTTTTTTTTTTTTAAAACCACAAGGCCTTTAGATGCAAGGATTATTTTTTTAAAATTTTAATCCTTTTAAAACCAGGACGTAACGTACCAACAAACTTGCATGCTAAAAACAGAGAAAAAAAAGAAAATAAAAGGGAAGAAGTGCCTGAAAAGTCTTACTGAAAAAACACAGCAAGAATGTTCCCTTTTCACTGTACAAAAATACGCCTGAAAATATATTAATTTTTAAAAAAGACTGAGGTCTGTTATGTATCAAAAATGTTTCAATACCTTTTTGTACTGAGGTCTAGGCTGTCTGGTATTCAATCAAGGAGGTATAAGGGAACAAGTTACAAAAAAAAAAGTTGGCAAGTAGAAATCACATTTGTAAAACCATAAACAATTTGATCTGAAAAGTAAACTCTGATCTTAAGTCAGTTCAGTTATTTGTAAGCGTTTGTACAGTCTGCATTTTTTCAAGCTCCCTGCAGCTTTGTTAAGAATCGGATGCATAGAAGACATCAGTTTTCTCCCTCCAAAAAAAGTTGCAATGGTCCCTTTCGGAAAAAAAAAAAAAAAAAAATCAGAACAGTTCTTTAAGATCTCTCACGGGAAAAAAAAAAAAAATCCACAAACCCCCTTGAGTAACAGTTGTGCTGCCAAAAGACTTCTTTGCAGACCATCTTCCAGACTTCAATCAGAGACCGACAAGCTTCAAACAGCGCCTTCTGTATCATTTTTTTCCCCCAGTCCCATTTGCCTTTGCTGTTGTTGTTGTTGTGATCACCAAATGCAATAAAAATTAAAAAACACAAAAATAAAAATAATAAAAAAATCACAACTCCCGGGCTCGGAACTAACTTCGAGATTTTTTTTTTTTTTAAAGAAAACAAGACTTTTTTTTTTTAATCATCATCAGCATCATCATCACCGGCGTCGCGTCGCTCCAGCTCTGCTGCTGCCTCGCCGCCCGCCCTCGCCGCCGCCGCCGCCCCCGCTCAGTACGTGAACACCAGGTCGGAGAAGTTCGCCTCCAGCCAGTCGCCCGCGATCATCTCGCTCAGCTCCGGGGTGCAGTAGTCGGGGAACTCGAAGTGGGAGCCGAGGCTGCCCTCGCTGAAGGAGTCCAGGTCCTTGTCCACCAGCGAGAGGGAGAGGTTGCCGGCGGCGGCGCCCGCCCCCAGCTCGGCGGCGGCGTGGCCGTGCTGGGAGAAGTTGAGGCTGAGGTCGAAGAGCAGGTCGTCCGCCTCCTCGCTGCCCGCCGACGAGGTGGAGATGGAGCGGGAGGAGGCCGGGGAGAGGCCGGGCGGCTGCTGCGGCGGCGGCGGGCCCTGCTTGGTGATGTTCTTGAAGCTGTAGTAGAGTCTGCTGCCGCCGCCCGCCGCCGCGGCACCGCCCCGCACCTCCTCGTAGAGGCTGGCCCCCTCGGTGGACTCCGCCGAGGAGCTCAAGGTGGGACTCGCCGGCACTTTGGCCACGTTGTACCGCCGCAGCTGCTGCGGCCCCGGCTCCTCGTCCTCCTCCTCCTCCTCCGCCTCCTGCTTGATCCGCAGCTGCAGCTCGTCCTCCTCCTCGTCCTCGTCCTCCTCCTCGTCCATGAAGACGCACTTGACCGTCTTGCTGCTCACTTTCAGGGTGCCGAAGACGTACTCGTCCCCCGCGTAGTCCCCGTGGTGGGCGGCTTTGGCACCCGGCTTGGGGGGCGAGGAGGCGGAGGAGGCTTTCAGCTTGCTACACTTCTTGCTGGAGCTCTTGGCGCTTTTGCTGCCGCCGCTGCTGGTGGGTGCGTTTTTCTCCGGACTTTGGCTGGCATTGGGCTTGGCCGACGGGTCCATTTTGGGCTTTTTCCTGGGCCGGTATTTGTAGTCGGGGTAGTCGGCCATGTGCTTGAGCCGCAGCCTCTCCGCCTCCCGGATGAAAGGGATCTTCTCGCTGTCCTTCAGCATTTTCCACCTCTTGCCCAGGCGCTTGGAGATCTCCGCGTTGTGCATGTCAGGGGACTGCTCCATGATTTTTCTCCTCTCGATCTTAGACCACACCATGAACGCGTTCATCGGTCTCTTTATGTGCCCCGACGCCGTTTTGCACCAGTCCGGATCGCTCTCGTCCAAAGCGACCG
>VYZW01004326.1:27600-52509 GCA_013401315.1 Balaeniceps rex
GGGGGCTGGCGGCGGCTCCGCCGTGGCCCGCTCCCCTCAGGAGGCCGCGGAGCCCCGCGCGGCTCAGGGCGGCCGGCAGGGGGCGCTGGCGCTCCGCGGCTGCCACAGCGACGGCCCCTCCGGCGGGCGCGGGGCCGGGCGGCTGGTGCGCTCCCGGTGCTGTCCCCGCCGCCTTCCCGCCGGACCGGGCTCCGCCGCCTTCTCCCGCTCCTTGCCGGCGGGTACGTGGGACGGCCCTCGCCGGGGGAGAGCGCCTTCCGCGGCGCTGGACCGCCCACGGCCGTCTCCCCCTCCGCAGTGGGGCCGGGGCCGTGCAGCCCCGGAGGAACGCGCCAGGCGCCTCGGTTCCCTGCTCTCATGGGCCCCCCAGGGCTTGTCTCGGTGGCTTGTCGGCAGCCAACGCGGCTGCGAGGCCGCAGGGTAGGGCCTGGCGTGCTCCTGGGGCGGGGGGATCCGGTTGCCTGCGGATGCGGACAGTGCCTGGGCGGCCCCGGCCTGCTGGGCAGTGGTGCCCGCTGCTCCTCGGGGCCGGGCTAGCACGGGCGGCCTGCCCGGGGCGGGGGGGAGGCCTCCCTGTCCCCCAGGGAAGGCGCAGGCTGCCCGAATAAGGGAGGTCGTCGCACCCACCTGGAGGCATTTCCCGCGTGGTGTTGGCAGAGGATAAAGGCAGTTTCTCCAAAGTAAGGGGTCAAAACTTACAGAAAGCATCTAACAGTGCTGATTGTTTGTTTGCTTTTCAGAAAGCATCCAGTTATTCAACAATGTTGTGATTATTGCAGAACGCCCGTAGTGGATGCGGCTATTCAGGATAATGCCATGTTTGTTTTCATCGCAGAATTTATGAAACCCAAAGCTGGTGGTGTACTCAGCTGTGGTCATTTTGCTTTGCAAAACATGCGCTGAAAATGAATTCTCATACTGTGCTGTGGGTCCCTTTGTGTTTTTCTAGCTACCATTTAGTTATTAGCAAGACGAAAGTTTAATAAGTTTTGTGATGGTTGCTGGCTGGATGCAGACATGGTGGCAGTGAGAGGGATGAGCCCTGGCACAGCCTCTCCTTTGTCAGAGCGCATCCTATGAACTGGTGCTAATGGGGCAGCAGGTCCCCTGGTATATAATCCTCTAATTAGCGCAGTGGTTCATTTTCCTCAGACTACAGCAAAATTACTGTGTTTGGATGATGTGACTATGATATCATAGGGCTGCAGAGTGACTAGTGCTGTCAGAGGAACAAAAAAAAATGAAGAGTCACTCACCTCTTTTAGCTTTATGGATACATTAGGGCTACCAGGTCTCAGCTGCACATGTCAGGAGGAGTTTGGAGAAGAGGACAAGAGTCAGATACATAGTGTCGTGTCGCTTCCCCTGCCTGACCCCAGCTGGGTGTACAGTAGAGGGAAAGGAAAGGGCATAGCTTAAGAAGGGCATAGCTTAAGAAGGTTCAGTTACTTCATTGTAAATATGTATTTTGAAAAGTACTGCTCTGCCTCTCCATGAGTGCCCCCAGGAGGGATTTTTCCTCTGAGGCTTGCTGCCACCTCTCTCCTTGTGATTGCACCTGATGGTACAGTCTAGCCCCATAATAATGCTTGTCCTTTGGGAGATTTGGAAAAATGGAAAATTTGCTTGGCAGGGTTCTCAACCTGTGATAAAACATTACAATTTGGAGAAACCACATGAGGAGAGGGTGCAGTACCTTTGGGAGTGCCTGAGTTCATGCCGCAGCTGTGGTCTCTGAGGAGGGCTGTTGGCAGGGCAGGGCATTCCTTCCAAGAGGGCTGCAAATTTGGCACTTTTTGCCCTGTCGGGGTGAGGACTCAGTCAGATTGAACACACTGTAGAGCCGTCTGTGTGGCAAGAGTTTCAGAAAGGGTGAGACTGTTTCTTGTAATGATGGCGTGGACAGGAGTCGGGGGAGGTACATAGCCGGCTGGCTGCCTCCAAGGAAGGCAGCTTTGCTGCTGCTGGGACTCTGTTACTAAGATGGTACTGGGATACCAAGCGTCTCAGTTAATCCTATTTCTTAGTATTTTTCTGTAAATATCAGTATTCAGATTGCAAAACAAAAGAATTGCCCCTGTGAGAAATTCTGACGTTTTTACACACATTTTAAACCCAGATAGAAATAACGGTGTAGCTTTGCAAAACGAAACGCATCAAAATGCTTTAATTCATTGTCGGTGTTTCAACTTTTATGGGAGATTTCATTATGTCATATAACTGCATAAAATTCAAACTGATGAAATGAAAATTGAATGTTTCCTCAATTTCTGTGAAATGAATCACAACAATGAATTTTCATAAAATACTGTTATTTTGTCGAATCAGCATTTTCCAAGAGCCATGAACTATTTTGGAAAATTTTCAGTCAATTCCAATGGAAACCATATAATTGATAAGACATTTTGGTGCCTCGATCTCCATACACCAGGACAACAGAATCTGACACATTAAGATCAGGAGATCATTTTTAATAAAGCTTTGGTGTAGATGGAAGCCACCGTCATTACAACAGACTTCTCCTGGGAAGTTTCTTCTCCTTCATGTGTGTCCCTGTGAAGAAGTACATTAACACCATGGGCATCACATAACTTCCATAAATCCCATTTTTCTGTTTTTCTGGTATTTTCTGAAGTGCCTTGGCAGCATTTCAATTTTTCCTCAGTGATCTTTTAAATACAAACAGTGTTACTGTTTTCTCATGCTTGTTAATGTTATGTTCTGATTTTTTTTGTTTTATTTTGAAGGGTAGTGCTAGGAAGATAATGAAGCTGAAAACAGACTGAAAAATAATAGCCACACTCAAGAAAAAAATGTCTTGAGGATTTTAGAAATCTAATTAAAACATGTATGTGAATAAGTAGATATTACTGCTAAAATGAAATAATTTACTATTCTAAAGGCAGTTCAATAATTGTATGTGTGCGTGTGTGTATATTCCTATTAGGGCACAGCGGTTAGAGCTAACAGCCCACTACTCGTTCTTTTGAAATTCAAATGCAAAATCATCTTTCCATTATCTAGGTCAATAGAAGGCTGGGCTACCCCAGAAAGTGGGAGAAAACAGGTAAAACAGGATTCACTAGGGAGCTTAATACCTGCCCCCCTTGGATGGAGGCTGTTTTTGCGAGTCTGTGTCTACACTGGGCTTCCTAGTGCTCCAGTTCTGGGGGGGATGTGTTACCCTGAGTGCAGTGCAACATGAATATATAATGCCAGTGAAAGCAGTGAGGTCTCTGAGTCTAGAAGCTGGTGAGATGCCTCCAAAGGCCTGAAGCTAGCCAGCAGAAAAAGCTTCATGCAGGAACATAGGTCCTCTGAATATGGCCCTGTGTGCTTACATCTGCCTCCGTCCGTGCTTAAAGAGATGAAATGATCCATCTTTTTAAGAGACTGACCTTATGCTGTTCTTGCAAGATTTTGACTACCAAACAAGAATTAAATATAGGCAAAGAAAACTTTGTTGTTGAAGAAACAGTGTTTTAGAAAAAGCTGAGGATATTCCCTCTTCTTATAGTGCCTGCTCTCTGTGTTAGATTTAAATAAACTGAAAAGCCAAGATTTTTACTGTGCTAAGTCTGAAGACAGATAGTACTATGAGTGCAGTGTTCTCTTGGTTATTTATTTCATGCCTGTTCTGAATTGTGCTGCAGATTTTTGTCTGGAGAGCCCAAAATGACTTTGCATGGGGAACGTGTGGGAAAACTGGAGTTACGCACCTTCTGCAAGGTGTGGGAAGTGGTTTCAATCACAAGCTGTAGATTCAAAATGGAGGAAGAAAGAATTACAGTGCCAAGAGAGTTTTGTCTTAACGGGAAACATATGATGAATTCTGAACGGAGGGGTCACACCCGAGGTTAGATCACAGACACGTTTCCTAGGTATCTTTTCTGAATAAACATAAGTTCCTTGAGTCCTGTAGTCATGAGGAAAAAATAAGCTGTGGCCCTACCTCGTGTTAGGTAATGCAGGGTAAAATAGTGAAAAAGCACACCAGCTGTGCTTTTTAAGATTTGGTGAATCTTCCTTCCCTAGAGTTTTTATCTTAAGCTGCTAATTCACACGAAAAATTCAACTTTCTTGTCATCACTAGGAAGATGGCATCCTCTCCTGTCTTTT
Source organism: Balaeniceps rex (assembly GCA_013401315.1). Taxonomy (NCBI): domain Eukaryota; kingdom Metazoa; phylum Chordata; class Aves; order Pelecaniformes; family Balaenicipitidae; genus Balaeniceps; species Balaeniceps rex. Next base: position 31,720 of record VYZW01004326.1, read on the forward strand.
CAGCTACTGTACGCTAGTACGGCACGCTCTTGGAGTTGAGATTGTGTAAGACTGGTTTCCACAAAGCCTTTGTTTTGAAAAGAAATGTATGTAGGTATCCGGAGCTGACACGCATAACAACCGAATTTCAGTGAGGTGAAGCGCGCTCATTTAACTGAAATAGAGTAATCATTTGAGATGATAAACTAGTCAAAATCCAGAAAAACTCAATTTACATCAAATTTGAAACTAAACGTAGACAAAGGTATCCAGACGTACTTAACTTTGATTTTGTGTGCTAAAATCTTTAGTTTGCCAAAAGTACGTGCATCAGCTACTGCTATGGTGAGGGCATGGTTTGCTGGCTGGCCAGCACAGAGCGTGGCATCTTTCCAGGCAGTGCAGTCCTCTGCTGCTGGAGGGATTGCTGCAGGGGTCCAGCTGGAGCCCAGAGAGGCTGGCAGTGGGAGCAGGAGCAGCTTCTCCTAGCTCACCTCCTGCCAGAGCTGAGAACTTGCTCATCAGCTGATGCACAACTCTACTCCTGGTCACATAAGAGAAATCTGATGAAAGAACTGCCCTTGAACTGCTCTCTGCCCGTAGGTAGCTCTAGAAACATCATTTGACTATAGTTTGTAAAAACATGATCAGCAAAGACATCTTGGGACAAAGAGATTGTGTGCATTGGTTGAAAACTGAAACAATCCAGGAGTTAAAAATTGAGCATCGAGCAGCCTTATTCTTGCAGCGTATGTTGTGTACAAGGTGTATGGCTGGGATTGACTCAGGGTGTCTGAGTCTGGCATCCTGAAGTGCGCTGTTGCTCCGCCATCCTCCCCCAAGACATTTTTGGACGACAGTGCTGTCTCACTGGGGCAACGTGGATGGGCCATTTCCTCTCAGCCTCGACATATTGATCTTATACAAGGAGATTTTTTAAGATACCAAGATGTATCACCATTTTTCATAATACCGTCCTGACAGCAAACTGCAACTTATTAAAAAAAATTCCAAATGTGTTTTTTGGGCATCATATACACTGCAAAACCATTTTATGCTCTAAGAAACCACATAAAAAATAACGTTGGGATGTTCCATGTACATTGCAACCCTCTCAGAATTTTTGATTGCGAGACAAAATACCTTTTTTCTCTAAGTTGTGAGACTAGAATCTGGCAAGTCAGACGGGGTCCCTTCCATCCCACAGATCATTGTAGTACTAGTTGTGTTTGGCAGATAATTTCCTCAGCCACTTGTGTGTAACCCTATTGATTTGAACGGCTGCGCCCAGCAACACCTGTGCAAATTCACGGATGGCAGTGGGATTGCACAGATGCCATGGAGGGCATATTCTGGCATACAGGATATTTATTACTGGTGGTGATGCATGAGATGGAAAGGATCCAGGACTCAGGCTGAGTTTGTGCAGCTGGCAGTTAGAAATTTACTTGCAAACTGAGCTCATTGGGTAGGAAAATCAGTGTGATAATGAATCCAGAGCCCCCAGTGCTGTTTTTACCAAATCACTTTTTAGGGCAGGAGAACAATTTAGAAGAGATGTGTCTCTTATTAAAAGTGTCTGAAAATTATACTTGGAAAAAAGTGAAGGGAATCCCATAAGAGATTACATTGCAGTTATTTGATATCAGAAATTATGGTTACTAAGCTTGTTTAAATAGAAATGTTTACTTGTTTCTGCTGAAAACTTGAAATATGTAAATTCAATGTGGAAACTGAACACAAAAAATTAATTTTAGCTTAATTTTAATTAAATATTCAGTAGCCAGTTACATGAAATTAAAAAGAAAATAATTATTTTTAACAGGTTTTATTTCGATTGATATGAAATCTTCCACAAAATTCAAAACAATTCGAAGTGACAGGTTTTATTCATAATACTATACATTTATATTGTTGGCCTATAGACATTGAAATCCACAGTGTTTTAGCAGGTCTCTTAGGAAGAAGTGGTGTACCTTGAACCAATTATAGACCATATCTGGTTAAATTGCAGAGCCAGTTTGCTTAATATGGGTAATTTGATGTTGTAAAGTATTTGTCAGCACCCTAGGGTAGTCTCTTAGGGCACACAGGTTTCACTGTATAATATTTCACACTCATATGTGCACCAGTTAATCTGCTTAGGTGGAGACTATTTACGACTCATACAGGATTTGTTACATTATGTACTTAATTTATGCAATATGCTTAAAGTCTAGAATGATAATCATAGTTATTGCATTGGATTTACTTATTATTTTGGGGGGGCGGGGAGAAGTCTATTTAGTCCAGCAGGCTTCTTAGAATGTGAAAATTTAGCAAGGACATGCCAAAAATGCATAACAGAATGGTATAGCATTAGACATCACACCAATATACCTGTTAGAGATATAAAGCATGTTCACAGTTGAATAGACGCAGGCACACAGATTTATCATTTACCTTTTTCCTCCCTCCTAAAGAACAGTGGACGGCTGCAGCTGGCCTCACCCTCACTAAAAACCAAATAACATCCAGTGTTATAAAATGGACACAGGGTGTTTTCTTTGGCTCCGCTGCCTTGAAGGAGGCAGCAACATGACCTGCAGGAAAGATACTTACCAAGTCTCATGTCCCACGTGCTTGCCTGATTGGGATCTGCTGATCAGCTGCCCTTTGTATATACCATTATAGAGCAAGTGAAAAGCCACTCTGCAGCGTATGCCTGAAAGGTTTTTAATTTACAGGACTCATGCAGTGAGCTGGATTCCGCGAAATTCTGCAAGAGTTTTGCTAAGAAGGGCCTTACCCTAAATGCCACCCAGTCCCGCATCATTTCCTAATCACAAAATTGAAGATACTCAGGGGCATGGCCATAATGTGACCTGTCCTATCAGATCAGTCAGGAGTCACCCACCAGGGAACAACTCAGTGGCCTGCTTTAGCTGTGCTTTCTCATCTGTGAGCTGTGAAAGCAATGTGGGTGATGTGTGGAGCCCAAGCTGATGAGCTCGGTGGTGTGCGTGCTGGCTTCTTGCAAGGTAATCTCCTTCCTAGATAGCTGTGAAGCTTTATAGCACAGGTGGGAATTACTTGGTGCATCGAGTCAATACATCTGCCAGGTACCCTGGCTGTGTTCCCATCCAAGCTTCTTCTGCCCACTTTTGGCGGAGCTTGGCTTGGAAAGGCTGGGAATGCGGGCTTCTTGGGCTGCCCGGACTTCTCCCTCCAGGCGGACTTTTCTTGCTGAGCTTGGGATTGCATTGGCAAAATCCAAGTGAGAGAAGTGCAGCAGCTGTACAGCGGAAATGGAAATTAGAGCTTCATTACTGAACAAAGAAGCAAACCACATTATATTCCTATTGGTTGTATATATTTAGAGAAAAAACGTTATATGAAGATCTTTATAAAGCTCTTTATGTCTTTGTTTTGTTATGTCCATGTAAATCTTTCTATTACCATTGTTTCAGAAAGAAATAAATTTCACAAATGTTTCATTGCCTTTTTTTTTCCAAATGGAAAACAAACAAACAAACCTCCTAGTAATAAATAATATCAGCAGTCACAAGAAATTGTACAGTAGCTAAACAATGAAGGCACATAGAAATGCTGTTTGTTTTATTCCTACACAAAGCCCTGCTGAATTCACAGGAATGAATTAAATATGCTGCATGTGACTGGGACTCTGGGAAAGCAACACTTCAGTTAATACTGGTTTTAATTTTCTATTTTTATTAATTTGTTGTAAATTTGGATAATAACCTTAAAATAAAAGCCACTACGGAACTGCAAATGTATATGCATATAAAAGTACGTTACTAATTCATACGAAAACCACCTTCTGTTTTTTCAGTTCCTAAAAGAATATCCAGCAATATTACTAAATATTCACCAAAAATAGGTAACTGCAAAAAACAGCATACCATTCCCTCTAATAACCTTTGCTTTGTACTAAAAATGAGTAACATTTACTTATTCCATCCACTATTTCCTATTTATGAATATGCTAGGAGGTTCCAGGTGCCAGTCGTTTGATGATGGTGGAGAACACATTAATTTGGAAAAGATTGTTTGCCTTAAACCAAAATCCCAAACTGTCCATCCTTCTCCCTCCTCCTTCCCTTACATTGCAAACTGTACACTGTTAGTATTAACACCACCAAGGTATTAAATAACATTAGAGGCTTGAAGGTTTCCTGATGCTTTATTACACAATGATGAAAATATCGTAACGCCTCTAACTTCATCAAATCAGGCATTTCATTACAGCATCCTGCAAGTATAGAAAACTGATTGTCTTGTGTCAGCATGGCCCGAATCCAGTTCTTGCATACAAGACATGGTTACTAATGATCTTTGTAAGTCAGCTGAGACTTGATCTTATTTTTTCAGTTTTGCCGTACTAGGAATTGTAAGTCAGAGCAGCAAATAGAAAGAGTTTATTATAGCTTATCATATAGTTTGTTTGACAAAATGGTCAATCAATAATGTACCAGAAATTAATAATTAATTGTATGTGCAATTTGCACAGCAGTTGATATCTCACAACAAGGCGAAGTCTGAGCTAAGGAATTATTGTCAGCGGTTTATAGAAGGGAGCTGCAGTTTTGGAGTTCTGCCTGGCCCATCAGTACTGGTTGGAGAAGGATGGTACAGGGAGCTAGAAACCTCTTTTGTTTTCTGCTTTACCTGGAAGGGCCTGATTTATCTGACTACGCTACCTAGAGGAATATCTGCGCTGGGCGGTTAAAAGTAGTGTATGGAGGGAACCATTTTTTAAGCACAGACTTGCCCCAAATCCTGAGTGCATGCCCAAAACCTTCATTCAGGTACAAATTTAGTCCAGTATATTCCTCACCTTGCAGGGTAAATTCACTATAAAGGATCATATCTCTTGTGACTAAGATTAACGAAGGTCTGCTCAACCCCTTCCTCATACCTTTGCATCTCCTTCTTCACTTCCCAAACTGCAAGAGAAGAAAGGGGGCAGCTGACCAGCTACACACAAAGTCGGAGTGCTCTCTAAGCCCTTCATCTGGCAATTTAGGCATAAACAAACCAAAGCAGGAAAGGAAGATCTGAGCCAGTGCTAAGATAATTTATCTAAGGCTACACAATGCACCTGGCAGAACAGAAATAGCCCTGAAATCCTCCCCATTACAGTCCTGTGGACTTTTCACCACACGGTCTTGAAACTAAATGAATAAGTACACTGAGAAATCACGTTTGAAGAGACAGCTTGTACAATGCAATTGCTCCCATTTTGGGCCAGGGTAAAGATCAGAATTGGAACCAACCCAAGGAGTGAGATATATGAAATGGAAGCATGCTTTTTTTTGCATGTGAACAGTTTTCTCTTGAAACAAATAATTATTTGGGAGAACCATGTACTTCTATTCTCAAGCAGAAAAAAAAATATATTGTCATGTTGTTCCATTTCCGTGTTATTCTGGTAATGTATTTTAGTGACTGTATACATTTCTGATTATTCAGAATTGCTTTACAGAGAGATTGAATTTACATTTTATCTAGATACCAGTCTTACCCAGAAAGATCTTTTTCATTTCAGTGCTAGTTTGAAAATCCATTATTTGGTGTTCATCGTATGCAGGTTTTCATTTCCAGCAAGATTGCTGTGGCAGAAGAAATATAGACAAACTCAATGGCTTCACTAAGTATGATCTTTCTTGTAATATAGAAAAAGCCTTTCTGGTTTTCCTGAGCACTGAGCTTGGAAAATGTGGGCCCGATTCTGGAAAATATGGTTTGTTTTCAGAGAGCAATTTAGCACCCTCACCTCCCGCTTGGAATCTGCCTCTCTCCTACCTGGTCCCCTCCTGGCTTTCAGAATGGCTAATATTGGTTCCCCTGAGAAAAAAAAAAGTAGTTTTTTATTTAAATCTAGGACTCTGAATCAACTGGAAGTGCTGGTCCTGCAGCTCTTCCTCAGTGTAATCTCAGTGATGAGAGCTGCTTTGCCAGCATTAATCCTCATCAGGTCCTTCAACTAATACTCAAGAGTTAAAGTTGTTTCAAATACAGAATTTTCTTCCTGTAAGAAAGTCCAGCATTAGTCATTTCCAGTGGTCATGAGGGAAAACCAGTCCTGATAATACTGTTAAGCCATCTAGTCCAAGTCAGGTAAGGTCACTGTTTTGCTATCTCTCTAGGGAGCCCAAAATATTTATCTATGACCTGGTGCCTTTGTCTGGTTCAGAGTTTGGGTAATACCTAGCGCAGTGATGCTTTGGTCCAGGTCAGGGGTCCAGGTTGAAATGCTGCTCCTGAAGATTATGAAAGCTTCTGATTTAGAAATGTCAGTGTGAGAGCATAGATATTTCAATTTGAACGTAAGTGATATAACTTTCTGTCAACTGTTCTATTTGAAACAGACCTTTAAATTAAATCAACAAGAAATGTGAATTTTAAGTTTATTCAGATTTTCTTTGTTGAGATTTTCTCATTTGTAACAGTAATTTCTCACTGCTGTTGAAAGTGATGCTTTTCCAGTAACATTATAATTTTGACAAAATCACATATTTCTGGATTTTGCTTTGAGAAGAAAATGTCAATCATTCATATTACACAACAATATTAGTTGGTGACCAATTGTACAACACTCTGGCTCATTTTGGAGTCCACACTAGTGTTGCTGTTAGGCATTTTAATGGTGAACTAAGGAGGAAAGAGAGGAGAATCAGGAGCTGATGCAAATGGCAAAGAGGGTGAGGAGAAAAGGTGCAACATGGAAAGATGGAGGGAAATGTAGAGGTCAGAATGTGCTGAACTAGGAGTTAATTGTCATATTCCACTGAAGAATACTGAATTTTTATAACAGGGCACTGAGCAGATAAATCACCTTTATAACATTTACTGTATGTAGATTGTTGTTTCTGATCACTGTGCCAGCTTCCTGTTAGCATCAGCAAGATGACTGATGTAGACTTCAGGGAATACAAGTAGCACACAAATAGCTGGGCCATACGCTGTAATTCCCAGGGGAATGCAGTCCTCTCTTCATATTGGGTTTGACACTTACAGGCTGGAAACTAGAGGGGGAAAAAGCCTGAAGCACAGCAATAGAGGTGAGCTGCCATTAACTGGTCCCATCTGATCTCTGCTCTTAGTACAAAAGGTTTCTTAACTGCAATGAAAAAAAAAGCCTGTTCAAAATGTGTAAACCCCACAGAGGGTCTGAGCCATCGTTACTTGCCCCTTTTGGAAGGCACAGGCATAAAGCAGTGTTTCACAGCATTTCACTGCCACGTTGTCTTCAGGCTTAATCTGGTAGTGAAATGCTTAAGCAAATAGTTACAAGAAAATAAGTTCTTAGGGCAGCTCCAGTGTCACCCACATGTGCAAGATAAGGTTAGCAACTGCTCTCCTTAAGTGAAGACATTCTGCAGCTCAAATATGAAGTTAAATTGTGAATGCTTCAGCATGGGCCATAAGTAAGATAATGTACTATTTTGAAATATATGACTTCCTAGTGGCTTTTTTTTTCTTTTTTTTTTCTTTTTCCCCCCAAGAAGGCTCCCTTTTATACTTCCAGTCCTTCTGCTTTTCCTGGTTGTGGGCACTTGCTGACAAGGAATGAAATCTATTGCTCTCTCTTTCCAGAAATGCATCTGTGCTTCTCTCTACTCTTGACAACAACAGCACAGAAGAGTGCAGTCTTAAAACAAAATTTTCTACAGTGTGTCATGTTGCTGCTGAAATTTAATGATATTCAGGGCTAGCAGAAAAGAGCAGCTGCCCTCCAGGTGGTGTTCCATAAATGCTCCCCAGAACCCAGCAGGAAGCTGTATAAGTTCAATTCAGTGAAGCAAATTCAATCATTTGCCCCTTTGTAAATGGAGCATAAGCAAAAAAAAAAAATTTCTTTGAAGGATCCTAACACAACAACTACATGTACCTAAAAGCTCACAAACACATTTTTTTGCTGGCGCCGCTTATATTTCAGATAAGCTTAATAGGATCTTACAAGCAGCAATTTCACTTTAGAGCGCAGTGGAAAAGGTATAAGAAATTCCCATAAATATCCAATATTTGTTTCACGCAGAACTCAACAATTAGTGATGACTAAAATGCTATAAGGTTAAGAAGTTGTCTTTGTAATGCCTTTTTATAAACATTAAACAGCTTTTCCAAGGAATTAACTTTTTGTGACAAACCTAATTAGTGCAGCATTATTTGATTAAGTATGAACATTGTTGTGGATTTTCAGTTCAGGTTATTGTTATTTTGTTATAGACTCTACCTACAAATTAGAAGTACAGTAGTAAATCTTTTGAGCCACAGCTCCTTTTAATACTAATTATTGTGTTAGTGCCTAAGATTCACAATTATCCTTCACAGCCACCGTCACAATTTACAACTGGCTTTATTAACACGTTATTCAAAATTATATGCAACCATCTTGTTACAGTAGTCTGCCCAGACTGTTTACTAGATACAAGTGAATGACAGTATTTTTACCTTAAAATATTTTAGCAGGTTTGAACTTCACCTTGTAAACAACATGAAAGTGAATGTTTTTCCTCTAATTTGCTGAACATTTGGCCTGATCTGCTTTTTATCTTAAGCAGGTATGAAATGTATTAGAAAGTGATAAAAGACATTCTCTGCCTTCATGCAACTAAATAACTAAAAAAATAAACAGCTTTGATTTGAAGATAGGAATTCGGCAAATGATTAATACATTATCTTTTGTGGCACTTCGAGGGGGAAAATTGTAGAGCTGAAATTCTGTGTAGCGGAAACCTTCTGAATTTCACAGTGCATTTTCTGTTAGTAATGTTTTAGAAAGGCTTTCAAATTCACCAAATTTGTATATGGAGAGGAAGCAGCTGGATTAACCTGATATCGAATTAATGATCCACTTTCAAAGAGTGCTTTTAGGAAGGAAGAAGGCCTGGTTTCATATGAAAGGCCATTCAAGGTCTCAAAACCTGGTTTTGGTATTTTTTGAGTGGCACTGCATTAAAATGGCAAACCACAAAATCTGTAGTCCAGTTCTTGAAACTGTGTTTTCTTTATGGACTATTACGCTGTCAAAACTCTACTTTTATAAGGTGCCCAAGTATGAATTTATACAACAATAAAATTTCTAAAGAAGCCATAAATGTCTAAGGGATAAGTAATGATTGTTATCACAAAAGTATGCATACCAGAGTATGTATTTAACCAATACGCTCACTTTCCTTTACCAAATCAATAGTCATATATTTTCACAGCCCTTTTTTTCACGCTGCACTATTTTGCAATAACATTAACTCTGCTAGCCAAACGACCAGACGCCAGATTCAAACTATCACAGGGTATGTGCAGACTGCCAAATTGCTTGCTGAGCTCCAGTTCTTGCTCAGGCCCAGGCTCCCCCACCATACCCAGAGAGAGCAACCAGCAACCCCAGCAAAGCGGGAGGATGGAGTGACTGGTTCAGACTGAGCTTCCCATTACCACCATCCCAAGCCAAGTGCCTTAGTAATTCACGTCTCTGTTCAGCTTGAGTCACAAAGATGTTACAAGATGATAGCATTGGATGCTCTGACTTATTTGTCTAGGCTGGAGCACGCACGTATGGAGGAATCGCACAGCCCCATCCTGCATAACGATAGGGTTGCTGCAGTAAAGAGATGTCAGACACAGGGATGCTTTCATGCTCTCTTGCAGTAATGCTCACCTGGGGTTGTAACAACTTTACTCTATTTGATGGAGAGCGAGTTTCAACCCTTACTCTGAATTTCCTTACCTGTTTTTCCAGTTTATTTCCTATATGCGTGTTCAGTACATATGAGCATACATTACTTTTGGTTGGTTTTTTTTTTAGGAATTCCCTTTTGCAAAGCACACAGAAAACTGCCAACTAGTGGGAACGCTGTCCAGCCCAAAATTGCTTCTGTAGCTGCTGGACCATAGGGTTTCCCTTACCTCTGATGCTGGGAAAACAGCCCTGTTTCTTAAAATTTCTGAGGCTGTCATAAAAATCACAGGTTTTCTAAATTAAATGGAAAATATTTCTCCAATTAGCTGAGAACACTAAGAACAACTGTTTGAACATTAAAGCTATGAAATGATAACTTTGATACAAAATTCATGATCATCGGACCAAATACTCTACTCTTACAAATTGTTTTCTTAGAAGGTGAACAGCACGTACAAAGAGAAGGAATAAATATTTGATAGGATCTGTACCTGTTTGCTTATGAAATTGAGAAGCCATCATAACCCCCAGTGAAAAAAATGCTTCAATTCATTATCCGGTCCCCTAAATTTTCCATCTTTATTGCATAAAACCAGATACACATTTGTAGAGATGTCTCCAGTTTGAGCCTTCCCCTAGTAGGAAGAGGAAGAAGGCAGAACTGTGTAACATAGTAAGTAATGTAGTCTGAATACAAAGATGTGAGCTGTGGTTGTGTCTGTGTAGCTGTATTAATTTCTGTGGAACAATTCCCAGTGTAAATCATTTCTCAGGAAAATACAATGCTTTGCGCGTTTTGGGGTTTTTTTTCTGTGTTATTTAGGAAAGCATATGCTCGAAATAGGGATAGACACTGCTAGAGGTAAAGGAAAGTAACTGCATTTTGAAAAGCTTTTTAGAACTCTGAAAGTTAAGCATGAAAAGTAGACTTGGTCAAGCAATATTATTTTCTGAACCAAAAATTGGATAAATGTTAGCTTTAGAGGAATTTGTGATTCAGCCAGGAAACATTCCCCTTATCTGCAATTTTTTAGCATTTGCTAAGTTTTTTTGCTTATATGGCATTCCTGACTGAAGTGCGTACTGTTCAGACTCTCCAAGATAGTTCTGTGGTCATTTTTTGTATTCCTTGACTGTGTGACTAAAGCTGCAATTGGACATTTGTGGGTAAAATACACAGATTATTTTTTTTTTTTTTTGTGAAGGAACTTTGCATTGTTTAATAGACTTTAATAGAAGGTGCTTCATTGCCCATTTTTTTCCCCTCCCATGAAAATCATTCATTCTGCTACTCCCAGCACCGGTGCAGGATATGGAGACAGTGTGTGAAAAGCAAGGGACTATTTATATCAACACCTCTACAAGCAGCTCTTTAAAACGGTGTGCAGAGCTAAGTATGCCTCTCTCTTTTGACCTTATGCACCGTGCGCCGGCTCGCTCAGCCTTGTCTGCAATCAGAGTGCCTGACCCTCCACATCCTGATGGGTCACAGGTATTTCCTTCCACATGGGACCTGAAGGGTACTTCTAATTCTAGTAGCTAAACCACATTTTTTTCCATGGTGGATTTCAACAATGAAGTTGTATTGATATAGGGGTTTTTTTTCCCCCAAAATCGGTCTACTCTTTTTTTTTTCCAATGACTGTTGCTATTTGACAGTCTAAAAAGAATTATTAAGCTTATCCTATTTTCTTAGTTTTTACTGCAAATTATTTCCTGTTTTGCTTACTATTTATTAAAAGGTTGCATGAAGCCAAATATATTTTACACTAAATAATAGTTCTGAATAATTGATATGTTAAAACCATGTCATTTAAAATACAAAATTCCAAGCAAAGAAATGTCATATTGTTTGTCTGAAGCAATCCAGTTTCAATGTAACTTGTCAGAATTCCTCTGTTGATTTTAGAAATGACCCTCATACCTGGCTACATTTGCTGATATTCTCTTCCTGAAGGTCAGGTCGATCAGCCTACAGATCTCGCACTTTTTGGATTCCAGTGTCAAGACAAATCATAAACAGAGAAAAATCTCATTGTATTTGGGAAGTGAACATTGCAGGAGATCTGTTTGCCCTTTGCACTGGTTTATTATATGACCCATTGCATCTTTTGTTGCACCTAGTAAATCAAAATGCCATTAAATGACCTTTTAATATGTCCTTTTTTCCCATTTCTTAAAAATTTAATTTACTGAGCACAGTGCAGATAGTAGGCTGAGAGGGCAGTAGTAAGAGAGGATGAAATGCTAGTCCCTGTGAAATCAGTGGCAAAGATTGATTTACACAAACAGGAACTCAAGCAGGAGAAGAGAAAACACAAGCATAGTAGCTACCATCTCCTGAGGTCTCCGTGGATGTGTGCTGCTCTCATGAGATCTTACTGCAATCCACACAATGACTAAGGGCTTCTTGGTCTGAAACCTGAGCAGATGTTGAATGCCCTATTCCTCCACCACCTGCCATAGGTGTTGCTACTACTGTGCCGGAGGCTGTGATAATGAAGGGTTCATCCTGGCCACTCTCCAGGCTGCCAGACCTTGGCTTTCTGCTCAGTCAGTGGAGAGATAACGTGGTCATCTCCCTTGCGGTAGATGTTCTGACTAATTTAGAAGAACAGATAAAGATATACAAATCCAGAGATTCAAATGTGTCCCTTCCTTTTAAAAACAGTGGTTTGGTTTGACTTTTCATACCTTTTCTGTAGCACCAAATCCCTAAGTGTAGAGAATAATTACTCTCCTGAGCCTCTCTTGCAAGGAGGATAACACCCAGTTACATGCTGTGCAGCCCATTTCCAATGTTAATGTAGAAGCAGAGTGGAGAGGCTCATTTTCATTTGTGAGCTACAAGGCAAGTACCAAGGAGTTCCAGGTTTTCAGGCGTGAGAAAATGTTTTGTTTTTTAAAATACGACACCATGACTTAATATGTAAACAAAACAAATCTCCAATATTGAATTTTCTATTAAAAACATCAGTTAACAATTCAAGTGTCTTGTCTCTGATTTTAAAAAGAGTTTCTGAAGCTAGTATGACATATATTTTTTGATAGATAGATAGATATAAAACTATCAATTTACAAATAGAGATTTTGTACATGTATCTAAGTATGCACTCAGTAAATGCATTTATATCCAAATCCAATATTTTTCTAAATGTCAGCTGAGAGGGATTTTTTTTTTACATCTAGGTTATAAATTCCAGAAATTAGGGGTTCATAATATGGAATTGTTTAGAAACCTTTATTTATAGCAGCACTAGCAGATGCTGCAATAATGAACACTAGCCTGTAAGCTGTTCTCATTCTGGTATTCCAATCATTCATACCAATTTTTATTATGAGCCCTCTAATGCAATGTAATGTACAGTGTCTCTGCCACACAGTCGACACACACGTTTTTCATGTGTGTGTATCTTTTCTTGTGAGTAGAGCTCTGTAATTGAAAGCATTTTATCAGCTCTGGAGTAAAAGACATCAGGGGTGGGAGGGAAGGGATTTAGGTACACAGCTCTTCTTGATAATGAGAGCTTCACTGTTACTAAATGTTTACTAAAGATAAGAACAAAATATATTTGCGGCATGAACTTCAGATAATATTTTACCTGCTCTTTGAGCAGCTAAGCAAAACAAACACTTTGTTCTATCATTTTCAGTCGTGAACTCAGCAATAATTTGCAGAGAGAGAGAAAGAAAGAAAAAAAAAAGAGCAACCTTGACTCTGCTTATACTATGCTAAATGGTGCTGTTTAGACAGGGGCTAAAGCAGGGGCAGGGCAGAGCCATACTTCCTCTGGGAATATCTGGAAAAAGACTGCACAAAGTGCCTGCGATGACAGAGATTGCTCCTTTGTGTGTTCTTGACATGCTTTGGGATGGGTGGGGAAGCAGTCCCACTACTCCCTTTTCCTTGCCCATCCTCTTTCTGCGTGTGTTTCCTTGGAGGTGCCAAACCCTGACTCCTCTCTTCGCTCAGCTGGGCTCTCAAGTCCTTTCTTTATTCTGTGCATCCATGACAAACATACGCCATCTAAATACAAGCATTATTTAGCCCTCTAGTTTGGACACTACCTACCTAAGACAGTCCTTTAACAAATACTGCAGTCTCTGGTCACTGTGTGTTTCCAGGCAATGCCCTGACAGCTGTGAAGCCCCTGTGTCTCAGGTACCCTCACGGGCGGGTGAATATCAGACACGAGAGCTGCCTTCCCCGTGGAGGCAGAAGGGCTAATTTATCATTGCCCTAACACCATCTATGCTGGCACAGAGTACTCACAGACCAGGCTTGGGTGCACCCCAGCTTGCTCTGCAGCCAGCTTGCTGCTTGAGATGCTCACAGCCTGGCCCAGCTAGGCAGGGACCACATTGCTGGGGTGTCCCTGAATACCAGGGTCGGGGGGATGTCTCTTCTTTCGTGCCATGCCAGCATCTGAATTAGAGATAACTCTGATCTGTAAAGTCTAGTTTCAAATCTAGTTTAGTCCTTACAGTAGCCCTTTGGAAATGTGGTAAAACTACCAGTGATGAACTTCTCTGCCACTTTAAGTCCCTGGGGAGCCTTACCTCTGCGTTAGCTGTAGAGGGTCTTCATCTGCATCCGGCTGAGATAGCTGCCAGGGCCTCACACTGGGCAGACTTGTTTACTCAAGCATTTACCTGATTACTCACATGACAGTGATAAGGAGGGTATTTGTTGGCAAACAGGTGTAACTCATCAATAATGGTAGCAGGAGGTCATTTGATGACATACTTGGACACACTGTGTGTTTGTTTAGTTTTTAAAGTACTCATCTGTCAGGGGAAGGGCAGCTAAAGATGCACGCTACATAAATCAGAGGACAGCCACTTCAGCACATCCCAAAATCCAATGGATGCTTTTCAATTCTTGAACTGGCCATCACAGTTAGTCACCTTCCCAATTGCCAGCTATGTCAGTTTGGTCTGGAAATGGGCTTTGCTCCACTGTCCTGAGGTTAGCGCAGGTGTGGCCCCTTGCCCAGGGACGGGGCAGGGGGACACCCAACTGCTGCCAGTGCCACGTGTTCCTGGGCTGTGTGCTGCAGCCATCTGCAGGCACCGTGGGCTGTGCCCGGAGCCAGCAGAGCCTGGAGATGATGGGGTGAACACCATGGCCCATCAGAAGTGTCCAACGCCTTGGAGCTGAGCTGGGTTCTAACTTGTGTTTTCTGAGTTGTTTCTGTGGGCAGATAGGTCAGATTGTTTCTCTACAGGGTATGAAAACAGCAAATTCATTGTGGATGGTGGTGTCCCATCAACTATTCCAGAATTGTGTCTCTGTAATGGCATCATTTGGATCTACAATGAAAACGAGCTCTCTAGATATTTACACCTTTTCCAGATAAGTTGTATTTGGTCCGCTTCCAAAATGCTGGTGTGATTGCGGTGGAGCAGGCAACTCTTACTCCTCAGGGCTGATAAAAGGTGTCAGATTTTTCCTTGCTGTAGTATAAAATCCCACTTATTTTCATTCTATGGCTGAAAAGTGTTATGGCTTTGCCCATGTATGACATTTTTCTCATGTATACTGACAGTTGAGTCCCACCCAGATTCTGTAGGCAGCTGCATATTTAGGATGCTCTTTCTGTTAAATGCCATTGCACACCCCATCTTCCACATCAGGTTCACGCAAAACCTGTACGATCCTGAAATTTCCTTTGGAGACCAAGCCCAGTGCTGGCATTTGCAGAAATAAAGAGGCTATCACAATGGTAATATATGTTTTAATCTTGCCTTTCTATATAATAAGCAACTGAGCCCTTCAGATTGAATACTAGGGTTCTTCTTGTTTTGTTTTTGTCAATGCATTATTCTCCTGTATGAATATACATTATTGTAGTGCTGTGATGAGGATAATGAGATACTAGCACTGATTTATTTACAATATATACATGTGTGTGTGTTTGTACCTGTATATATGTAAAGGAAGGCCATGGAAACATTTTTATATTGGTGCTTTTTAAAAACAACAATGCAAAAATAATCAAGCAATTGAAAAGGGCATGTGTGTGCAAGACAAGAGAGGAAAAAAAGGCACCAAGTTACATTTTTGATCAGTATCTATTTTTAGCATTTCCCACTATAGTTTGTTATGTCAGTTGCTCTACAGTGGGGACAAAAAGAAATTATCTCACTGTGTGATTATCTTGGAAGGATGGATGTGCATGAAATTTAAGGATGGCGAGTCTATATCAAGATACAGTCATGTTTAGTATTTGATTTTAAAGATCTCATTTTAGTATTTCTTCCCCAAATTCCCCTCTCCGTTCCTCCTGCCCCCCTCTGGTTCTAGAGAAATGTAACCCTACTATAGCTAAGTATATTAAATCTGCATAGAAGGAAGAGTATTTTGCAGAGGTTGAGACATTTTTCAGTAGAAGTAAATTGAAACAGGTTATAATTAAAACGTACAATAACAGAACTTTGAAGGAAATACTTAACTGTTTGTGCTGCCTTCCCTAAAAGGAAGATACCTTTTTGATTAAATAATTCTTTTTTAAAATTCACTTTCTGAAAGTAGCTGCCAAGCTTCCTGTCAAAGTTAAAGTTGCTGCAAAAAAGTTCTGACTGATTTTCATTTGTGTCTTTCAAACTTTTAACTGTGTGTTTAAGAAGCCCTGTTCAGGGCATGCAATTATATAAACATGCATACATATATACATACACAGAGAGAGAGAAAGAAAGAGGGAGGGAGCATCAGTAACTGATCCCATTCAGATTTGTCAAGAAAATTATATTCTTTTCTTATTCGTGAAGTCCATAAATGTGTGCAGAATAATTAACAGGGCTGCAGTAGGCAATTCACCATTGATTCCTCATGTGGTAACCCAGCACCTCTTTCCCCACTAGGGAAGGGTCACAAGCTCACTGCCTTTCGTTCGCTTACTTAGCGGTGGGAGGGAAACCCAGGCTCCAAACTGCCAGCACTGAGAAATATGTTTGACACAGTTGTTTTAGCTGAGTGAGACCAGCAGCCAAGAAAAGGAAAAGGCTGCCAGCCCAGAACAAAATTAGTGTATTTAAGTGTTTAATCTTTTCTTCTTGTGGATTTTGTCATCAAATTTTATAAGCTCTTCCTAAGCTTGTGACCTTGAAGGGATTCCCCTCCTTCATCTTCTTGTTTTGGAAAACAATTAAAAACATTTAAAAATAAAAATTGGTGGACTACTTTGCCAGGTGTTTATTTTTTTTCTCACAGTCCTACTGATTACTTGAATTTAAATGATTGGCACTATACTTTTAATGTGAAAGCAGATAATGCATACATTAAGTAGATCAACTAGCATACTTCTGACAACCACTTGCCTCTTCCTTGCTCAGTCCTTGCATATGCATGTTTGTACACCTTGCAGCAACAGAAGGTTTGTCAGAAAGAGTCGTGATGAAGCCAGGAAATTACAAGCAATGATGAAAATTTGAGGGGAAAAAAGATGAACAGGAAGCCACAAACAACAAAAAACCAAAAAGGATTGTAATGTAGATATGCATGGATATTGTAATTTGAACCACACCAAATAAACTGCTTGGATTTGTTGTAATTTTCTTATCCTTTTGTTTGGAGGAAATTTACAGAGTAAAATCAGCAGCTTTCATATCACACTTCTCTGAAGTGCAGTAAATTTTCTCATCTTGAGCTGTAATTAGAAAATGAATCGGGACAGTGCAGACGTCCTGGTTGCTAACTGCACAGTCAATACAAAATTCTTTTTAATAAGGGGAGGTGCAGTAATTGCCTCCAGCACTAAACAAACCTCAGGGATACTATTGCCAAGTTCATTCAAGTTCATGAAACTCAACAGTACCACAGCTAAGGAGAAAACCTGATCACTCATCAAATGTCTGTGCACAGACACAAAGCATTTGCTCTGAAGAGTCAGTTGTGATGTCTCAGTCGGTTGTATATGAAGTATGTGTTATCATTTACTTTGTTTAGCAAATATAATGGCTGGAATAGACTGCTTTATTTACAATGTGCAGGGATTAAATTTTTCTTCCTCTTGAGACCTAATTTAAAGGTCTGTTTTTCCCTCAGTTCTCCATTTACTCATGTTTGGAACAGCAAATTGAAGAACTGTTATGTTAATGCATGAAATTCCTAATCTTGAATTAAAATCTTCTCATTGCTGCTTTGCTCACATAGTAACCAAGGAGAGACTAAAGAGTGGGAATGAATTCAGGATCTCTGTCCTGCTGTTGTTGGAATGGAAAACACCGCAGAGGTAATTTGCTCAGTCCCACCTTGCTAATGCAAGGCTCTCCAGCAGCTGATCACTCTCTGAGGAGACTGTTTACTTGCCCTTGGATGGCATAGATATGAGATAAAAACAAGAGAAAACACAAGTTACAATTGTAATTCCCTTGACTCCTTCACCCACAGAAGATATTATTTGCTGGCTGGAACTTATTTTCATTAATGGCTTTTGTGTTTGAGGAAGATGTCATCTTGACAGGTTTGGTGACTGACATCTTTCCAGAAGAGATACAGCACTGATCACCAGATGCATGTTTCCTCCCTTTCTGGCTAACGTGTCAACTATGCTCTGCAAAGGCTCTCTAAGGAGTCATTTAGTCTCTGTTCTGGTAAAATTCACTGTTGTGCAAAGAGGGCCCATGCACCAAGACCAGAATTAAATGATACTTAAATATCTAGTCTTCTATGAGGAATAAATTTCACCTGTGGTCCTTATATTCCATTGAGGCAACCAACAAGGATGAAAAATTGCACCACTGCTAGTTTTTTTCAGATGTAGTTTTAAACCCAGAAATCCAGTTCCAAATTTCTTTTGCAGCTACTACATTGATCAATACAAAAATTTGTCATGGAAAGGATGATGGAACAAATTTGGAAGACTAAATTGAAATTATCTATTTACAAAACAGTGGTCCAACTCTACAGAAAAACACTGCGATTTGCAAAGGCTCAAGCCAGTTCATTTCTTCTCTCTCAGTGAAACAGAAATATGCCTCAGTTTATAATGAAAGCAATCTAACTATTTAGTTGAGAATATTCCTAGTATGCATGGGGAAGATTCTCTTTTCTTGTAAGTATTTTTCCAGAAATTCTTAGGAAACAGCAAAAAGAGTCAACTACAATACAATCTACAATCATCAGCATGACTTATAGCAGCTCTGGTTCTACAGTAAAAATGTTTCTGCAAGAAAAGCTGTTAAATTCTGATTGATATTGGCCCTTTTCTCCCCATACCTTATTCCTGTAGCATTTTTGGGAATGTTTCAGGCAGAAAAGCATTTTCTCAAGAAAGACGTAAACTTTTATGGGCTGTGCTTGAGTAGCAAAGGTATGACGGACAACAACATACCAACAGGTTATACTTTGTGCCATGATTGCATCTTTCATCTGTCGACTTTAATGTGGCAGTCAAATAGTTAATCTCTACATTGTTCTTTTGAGATAGGTTGTATTTATTAAAACTACATCACCCACTACTAGAATCCAGGACAGGTAACTTCAGCTGTATAACAGTACATAGAAACAGAGACCACTATTTTAAAGTCATAAAAAAAATGGATGACATAAAATTGAAACTTCAGGAGGAATTTACAGAAATAGAATATAATTACATGAATTGGAAACTGGCTGAAACATTGGTGTTAACACCAACTCTTGTGAAATGTCATGAAATATTTAATAACAAGTTGCTAGCCCAAAGGAAGTGATCACAGGACAAGTGCCTAGTCTTATGTTTCATTTAAAAAAAAAAAAGTAAAAATACAAAGGCAGAAAAGAGACTTTGATTAAAGCTATAAAATATATTTAGCACATTTGGGTACAATATTGGGAACTGATTCCTGTTGTCTGTGAACTTGTCTAGGCAAGGAAATGGACAGGGAGAGCTCTAGTGGAATAAATTAGTCAGCAGTAGTTACTTTGGAACACTTCCTTTCATGGGCAATGTGTTTTAGAATAGAAATTATTTTATTCTGGAATAATTGCCACATCCACAACATTCATCAAGTGATAAAGAAAAAGGAAAAAATTAAAGAGCCTGTAATCCAAAACAGATTGTCCACAGATGAAACAACAACAAACTATTCCAAATAGATACTGTAACATAAAGTATTGTGCAACAGTTACCCGGCCAGTGCCATTATTGGAAAGAAGTCCCCAAAATATGCTGTAGAACAGGCAATGCAGATACTGCAGACAATGTAGCTGTATAAATTATATTGATTCTCAGGATTTAACTAACTGTTCACATCATCTTCAGTTCTCAGAGGTTGTGTGCCAGAAAGCCTATTTTAGTATTATCTGTTCTAATACAAGATATTACATCTATGTACAACCTTTTTATTGCCACTGGTCATACACCATCACAGCTGCAGCAAATTACTACTAAAGGGTTAAATGTAGAAAGATTTAACTCACCAGAAAAATTGTCATGTGCTTGACAGTCCTTCAGAGCATGTTGTAATCCAGAATAATGATTCATTGTAAGAGCAATAATTCCTAGTCTGCAAATCCTTTTCTCAAAAAGTTACTGATGACTGAAGTAAATAAAAAGAAGTGAGGTTCATAAATATCTTAACTCCACTATTTAGGTACGAAACAATTTTTTCACGTCTTAGACAAAGATCTCACTTTCTATAAGTGTAACTCCAGGTTAACTAGTTCAAATCAATCTTAATTGAATTTTTTTCTGTGGAGCCTCTCACCTGGTGCCAGTGAGCAGTTTTAGATACATACATACCTTAAAAAAATCTACTGCAAAATCATGCCTCTCCACTAAAGAAAGCCACCCCTTGTGTGCATCTCAGACTGTCCTACATGCAAAAGTAGAAGGTGGCAGAAGCTTGTGTGAGCACTGAACGTGCATTTACTGTGGAATGATAGATATACATGTAACTGTCAGCATTCAAAGAAATCACTTAGCTTCATACACCCTACTTTAATCTTCTTCCTGCTGCTGTTAAGACACAAATTCTCTGCTATCCTAATTTTAATACAGAATCACGATCCCTTATTTTACTTACCCTGATAGTCACTTTAGATGCTTCAGATGTGTGCTGTAGTAGAATGCTATTGCTTTACTTGGGCATTATAGAAAACTGCTGTTAGCATTTTCATTTTTGGAAAAAAGGCTGTGGAGTCT
>VYZW01004326.1:60667-120441 GCA_013401315.1 Balaeniceps rex
TTTCTAGTTCAAAAACTCATGATCCATACAGAAACATATCTTTGCAAGATTAAACTTTCCAGGAAAATGTTAATTCTTTGCTGCAACATAGGAAATATTTCACATCTAAGATTTATTAGTGGGGGTGGATTTTTTTCCAAATTACATCATACTTGTCAAACTAAGATAACTTTTTTTTTTAAGAGGCATGTTAGATCAATTTGATTTGCTTATACTTCTATTTAATCTCTTTATTTCATCTTAGCAAAGGTAAATGGTAGTCTCGCATTTTGTTTTCAAATAATAACACTTCCAACTGTCCTTCTGAAGAAATTGAATAAAGCTGTGATTCAGTAATTACGTACTTACTACATTTAACTTTGCCTTCTGCCAAATTATACTGCTAGCCTATAGACCATTACCCTTATAAACAGAGTTAAGGCCTCTGTTCCTGTATTTCCCACTGAAATCTCAGAAAAGGCTGGATCTTTGTATGGCTGCATTGCCAGTAAAGATGAACACAGTTTTACATGTCTCCAGGTATCTGGAGAAGGAGGTGGTGAGCTAAGAGCAGGGTTTGCTGCTGGGTTAGGTTGTCATTAGGACAATGAGCTGTAACATTATCAGGGCCCCAGCCTGCAAATACAGCCATGAAGAAAAACACTGCTGAATCCATGTTACTACCAAAAAGACTCTAGCCAGGTATAAAATTCAAATTATAAGAAAGTCAGGGTGACTGTATGACTTGTGTTTACATTTTACATTAACAGAGAGTCCCCATAGCCAGAAAATAGTAATGATTTTAAATAAATAAATATTTTAAACCATATTTTTTTACTATTGGGGAATTCAGGAAGAAAAGAGTAAATTTTTTAAAAAAAAATCCTTACAGAGGTTTACTCATCTTTATGAAATTAAGATGAGTTCTGGTACAGGCAAGCGAGCAATTTCTAGTATACACCAGGAGGTCATCACACAGTATTTCTGGTACCACCAGATGACAGACATGATGTCTGATGACAGACATTCTAATAATTAGCTTTTTC
Source organism: Balaeniceps rex (assembly GCA_013401315.1). NCBI lineage: Eukaryota > Metazoa > Chordata > Aves > Pelecaniformes > Balaenicipitidae > Balaeniceps > Balaeniceps rex. The sequence continues at coordinate 61,693 of VYZW01004326.1, forward strand.
TGTGTCTTTGCAAAACCATCTTTGTAGATTCATAGTATCTTTTCCTTGCTGTTCTCCTTTTTCCCTCGTTAACATTTCAATCAACTGTACTTTTCATTGGAAACCAAACTGAGAATGTGGGGAATTAATGTTTTTAATGTCTTTTTAATAGGAAAAAAATGTACTCTGGGTGACTGTGAGCTGTCTATTACCTTTTGTTGTTGTTGCTATAATTGAAGTTGCACAGTATGGTACAGAGATGTATGATTTTCTTCCTCTGAAGGGACTATGGTTTTTTATTGAGTCTAAGGTAATCAATCTTAAAAGGAAGATCAACACCAAACAGCATTGAGAATTCAAGTACAAGAAACATGAAAACTCATCTGTGGAAAGAGTAGGAGATTATAAAGCAAATGGTCAGGAGTCTGAGATTTTAGGTGCAGCATACTGGTATACTTAAAGAGAGAAATCTCAGTCTGCTTTTCATACAAGATAATTTTGAACCCTTTTTTTGTGGTCCTATTTCTCACATAAGTTCTGTTTCTAGATTGAGCCCTGGCAAAGCACTTCTCTAATACTTTTAATGATGTGGCTAGCACGATTGTGACCTCCTCTTGGTGCCATCCAGTGCACATACATCTTTGCTGCCACAGGACTCTGCCTTAAACTGTCACCTTCTGCTTCCAATACTCAGGCCGCCTTGTTGGTGGGTACAGCTGCATGGTCTGGTGTCTGCCCACAGGGCAAGTCAGAGACTTCTGACAAGAGAGTTCACCAGAGTGTTACAGCTCCAGTTGCTTAAAGGCAAGAGCCAAAATACTGGAACTTTCCATTTTGGTAGATTTCATACTTAGTGGGTCTCCTGTGCTCTTTTTTTTCTGCTCAAAATTAGTTATGCTAAAGTGAGGGAGATGAAGAAGAGCTCGGACATGATGAGAGTAAGTCTAAATAAATAAATAAGTATAAATACATACTGACAAATTAGAAGTTATTTCAATTCTCCTTTTCATGAAAACTCAAGCTGTTAAAGTAATTTATTCAAATTGACTCAACAGGGGTCTTGGCAAGGTAGGTCAAGGTGGATTTTCTGGTAGAAAAAACTGTTCTGAAATTCTTAGTGGAACAAATCCCCCAGAAAATGAATTACAGTGCTTTCATATTCACATTAGACAACTGAAATACAATGGGGAAGGGACATTTATTAGAGATCTGTGGGCCATCTATTAGTTTCACACCCTACTAATTCAAATGTGTATTTCTCAAAAGAAAAATTTGGATTATATAAAATAAGTCAGTAATTTAAATCTGCCAGTACAGGGAAATGCAGAATCTTGATTTAATCAGTGAATGCAGTTATCATAACTGAATACACATAAGATATATAACATATCGTATGAACAGTATGAAGGAGGCTGTGGAAACACTTTGTGTTAATTAAATGATTGTAGGACTGTTGGTTAATTTTAAAATAGTAATAGGAATAGCAATTTTCCTTATCTTTGGTAAAAGGTGGCTGACTGAAGGGGTTAAGAATGTAAAAGATACAGTAAAATGCTAAAATAAATGTGTGTCTCTCTCCCTGTTTGGCTGTTCCAGAACAACTATACAAAGAATATGAAGAGTGGTAAATAAAACGAAGTACAGGGTCCTTAAGGAGCATGTGGAATTCATTGCCACAGGAGGCTGTAAAGTGGTTGTAAGGTGGCTGTATTTAAAAGAGGATTATTTTACAAGCAATAACACTGAGCTAAATTGTATGGAGCAATGGAGCAACATTCTTCACAAGACCCCTGAGGCTGGCTCAGCATTTTCAGCTATGGCAGCAGAGCATTTCATGCCAGCAGAAAGGAGCCAAAGTGTATGCAGAAGTGACACAACAAAAAGCTAACCAAATGGCAAGGAAAAGCCAAGAAGAGTGGAGAAGTAGGAAGACAGCATAATAAAACTACAGCTTGTCCAAATTCAGCTGGGCTTCTGTCCGTGTGCATCTCTTCTCCCCGCGTTTTGTTGTTAACTGACTCAGAGCTGCAAAGGCACTTGGCCAATGGGAAATTAAGCCCAGGAGCCGAGGTGGAAGCCAGTCTGGCTGCATCTCACCATGGTGACTCAGCTTTGGACTGGGAATATTTAACTGATACATTGTGATATTTTATACATTTTTTGTTTGGTCATTTGCTGTTTTGAACTAACTGACTTTTTGCTGAAAATGGGTTGAAAGCGGCCACTTGGGGAATGGGGTGTGGGAGGGCAGCTTGGAGCAGGCATGTATGCAGGAGGAGGAAACTATGAGGACACTAACAGAGAGGTGCATCTAGGGCAGTAAAGCCCACTGCTAAAAGCCTTTCAGAAAATTTGGCTTCGTCTCCTCTGGGAAATGTTTGCCTGCACTTTTCCCAGCAGGTTGCTGCTCCTTTTTGTCTTCCACCTCCTCCCTCTGTTTGGGCTTAGGGGCCGTAAATTTCTGTTTTGGCCCTTCCTCCAAGTCTCAGCCCCATAGCTTCTTCTTAATAACATGTTTGGTCACCCTTAAGCTTCCCAGCTGGCTTCACATACTAAGTGAGTGTATGTGGGTGAGGTGAGGTGAGAAGCAAAATTTGTCCAGGGAAGGAACTGGACAAAATCTTAAATAAAACACCAAAAACTTTAATTCAGTAGGCAGGACCACAGAGAATCAGAGAAGAGATTTGAAGTCTGGGATGGTGTGGGTGAGGAAGATGTATACTAAATTATAAGCAGGCTTTCCATTGTGTTTTATTGTCAAAACAACTGTAGTAATTGTAACTGTAAGCAGGCACGCTTCCTCAAGTAAACTAAACTAAGAATTGCTGGCTAAAGAGCTGCAGCATTTTCCATGTGGTGTATTTTAGCACAAGGTTAAGGAGAAAATCTAATAACCAAACATACTAGCTAGGAGTATGCTAATTTGCTTTCATTATGAAAAAGAGTGTTTCAAACCCTTACCTTGCTGGATATATGGACTTAGGGAAATAAAACTTCAAAATGCATAATTCTATTGTCAGTTACCTAAATCAACCGACTCATTTTTAACATTTGCCCATATCAAGATTTGCTCAGCTATCTTGTTATTAAAAATGTGATAGTAAGGTGGTACGATATATGTTACCGGTTTGTGGTGGGTTGACCCTGTCTGGTCACCAGGTGCCTATCAAAGCCGCTCTATCACTCCCCTCCTCAGCTGGACAGGGGAAAGAAAATACAATGAAAACTTGTGGGTCGAGATAAGGACAGGGAGATCACTCACCAATTACCGTCACGGGCAAAACAGGCTTGACTTGGGGAAATCAGTTTAATTTATTACCAATGAAATCAGAGTAGGATAATGAGAAATAAAAACTAAAACCACCTTTCCCCCACCCCTCCCTTCTTCCCAGGCTCAACTTCAGTCCCAATTTTCTCTCTTCCTCCCCCCGAGTGGTGCAGGGGGACGGGGAATGGGGGTTGCGGTCAATTCATCACATGTTGTCTCTGCCGCTCCTTCCTCCTCAGGGGGAGGACTCCTCACGCTCTTCCCCTGCTCCAGCGTGGTGTCCCTCCCACGGGAGACAGTCCTCCATGAACTTCTTCAACATGGGTCCTTCCCACGGTCTGCAGTTCTTCATGAACCTCTCAAGTGTGGGTCCCTTCCATGGGGTGCAGTCCATCAGGAGCTCCAGCGTGGGTTCCCCATGAGGTCACAAGTCCTGCCAGCAAACCTGCTCCAGCATGGAATCCTCTCTCCACGGGTCCACAGGTCCTGCCAGGAGCCCGCTCCAGCATTGGCTTCCCATGGGGTCACAGCCTCCTTCAGGTGCATCCACCTGCTCCAGCATGGGGTCCTCCATGGGCTGCAGGTGGATATCTGCTGTACCATTAACCTTCATGGGCTGCAGGGGGACAGCCTGCCTCACCATGGTCTTCACCACGGGCTGCAGGGGAATCTCTGCTCCGGTGCCTGGAGCACCTCCTCCCCCTGTTTCTTCACTCACCTTGGTGTCTGCAGGGTAGTTTCTCTCATATTCTCACTCCTCTCTTTGGCTGCAGTTGTGCTGGGTTTTTTTCCCTTCTTAAATATGTTATCACAGAGGCGCTCCCACTGTTGCTCATGGGCTCAGCCTTGGCCCACAGCGGGTCCATCTTGGAGCCAGCTGGCATTGGCTCTATTGGACATAGGGGAAGCTTCTAGCAGCTTCTCACAGAAGCCACCCCTGTAGCCCCCCACTCCCAAAACCTTGCCACGCAAACCCAATACACAGTTAAACATCTATTTTTGGTAAATATTCATGACATCATCTTAAGATTAAATTCTGCTTGAACGACAGTAAGTTTTACATCCTCACATTGGTTATAAGGAACTTGGGAGATAGCAGGTTAAAAATTCATATGGAGAAAGTTGCATATGCCTTTTTCCCACTTACAAAAAAATGGAGCTATTTTAATGTTTTGGCATATGGAGTTATTGTAGCTCACTGAAAAAAAAACCACTCAGCCCTGTGTTAGATACCAGATCTCTCTTCCTATTACGTAATTCAGGGAAATATACATACACAGTACAGTTATTTTAAATACAAAGTTTAGCAAGAATTATTGTAGCCTATATGGCAATGGAGAGTCTGAGAAGTTTTATAAGTTTCAAAGTTCTGTGGCTGATGGAAAAGCTCAATTTATTGTGAACAGATTTGCAGCTGGGGGATCTGCAGGAACTGGAAGAGACAGAAAACAGTGAAAATGCAGACTAACGACGTAAAAATATAGGCAAACTCTTTGTGATCTTCCGTGGCACTGGTGTGTAAGGCTAGTAATAGCAGCTTCGCTCCACTCTTTTCCTGTCCTTAACTAAGAACAGATCCAGATGTTGCAAGAACATCACCACAGGGAAGCCTGAAAAGGAAGGGTGAGTTAAACAGAAAGTGTTTGGGCTGAGAGTGCGCTGGGTCAAACTGCTGAGCTACGTGGGGGACGCAGTGAGATGGGCTCAGGTGGCCTGGTGGAGCTTTGCTCTTGGAACCCTCCTACTGCTTCGGTGTCTTTCCGTGAAACAGCCAATCTGTCCCTTAACACAAAATAATTCTGAAGAGTTTTACTTTGCAAGGACAAGGGCTGCTGAAGGCCCAAGTCTGCCTTCATTTAGCCAAGCTGCAGAGGTCTTCCAATGCTGAACAAGAAGTCAAAGCCAGGCTCTGAGAGGGCCTTCCTCAGGTTGGTGTGTGAGAAACAGCTCTTTCTTAGAAGCTAGCCCCTGCTAACCCCAATTCGGAGGGCACTGACTAATATCCAGCCAGATCCAGGAGGTTAACATCTATTCATTTGCCCCACTGCCAGTGTTTTCTGATGTATTAGGAAGTTTTTCGAGATTGAACACGCCATGCAGTGTGTAGTCTCTCCTACGGGGTTGGTGACTGCTGGCATTAAACACTGAAGGCAGTAACTCTTGTATCAGACTTATTTCCAAATATTGTGAACTACAGCCTGGAATTAATCTTGGTCCTTAAATACACATACATCCTTCCCATTGCATCCAGAAACTCCAGGAGTACCATCTCTGTGTACAGCACAACGCCTATTTTGCTGGGGTTTCAACCATTCGTACTGGTTCTAGACTGTAATGGTATAAGGGCACGGCTGGCACTGTGGGTCCCTGTGCTGTTTCTGGTCCATACATGCCATTGCTATTTTGTCTTCTTTGCAGATCTTAAGGACTACTGCATTTTAAATGCAGATGGTAACATGAAAATCCTCTTTACTCAAGATGAGTTGATATTATAACACTTCCCATTGTCCCAAGATGTTTCATGCCAGAGGTGAATATCTTTACACATTTAGGGGGTGCTAACATATGGCAGGTTTCAGTGTGTTGGGAACAGTGCCCTTGACACTGTTTAAGTGTTCACAAAAAGCAGTCAGGAGCTGAAACCTTCTATCACCCTTCTTGAGATTTTTCCTCTATGAGTTCTTCAAATCTGTGAGTATCGCCTGTGGTCCAGAAGTTGGATTATTTGCTAAATCCTGTGATCCCCTGTCAGTCCTCACTTCATAAAGATCATTTCTAAATTCTGTCACAATATGGATTTGGATATGGTTGATTTAGGCCATCAACCTACTCCTTTGTAAGATAGCTGTAAGCTCTTTTGGGTCATATATTTTGCAAGGATATTTTTGTAAAAGGCTCTTTTTTATACAATCTATTTTCCCTACTGATAACAGTGACTCTGTTCTTGGTTAGCCTGTGGCTGATGTCAGTGGATTTTTGAGACATCATATACATAGGGAGATGAACAAGTAAAGACAAATCAATTCAAGCAAATTAAAACCACAACAGCAGTTGCAGAGCAACACGCATCATCCAGTCTTGCATAAGAGACACTGGCTTCGGTTCTGCTTCTTGTTGAATTTATAATTCACTATAAAAAAGTCTAGTGGAAAGTATTTTTATTTTAACCACAACAGCCCAGTGGCTGAATTTTGTGCAGAGCAATAAGAAAAGATTTTTCTCAAATGACATCAGCATTCATTATTTGAAGTTATCATCTTCCACTCTGTTCTCCTTCCACACTGACTCATGAAAGTTTTTCAGAGAAATACTGTATATTTAGCTGTTAGATGTGCAAGTAAAATAAATTCCATGAGTCTAGATGCAGACTCTTTTATGATATTTCTTTTTCTTTCCCCAAGGTGTATTCTCATTTGTTTTCTCCTTCTGGATCATTTTCTGTTAATCCATACTATCTTCTCTCCTTTTTTAAATTCTCTTTCCCCTTGTGCTTTCTCTTCTTTCCTTGAAAAGTTTGTTCTGTTTTGTTTTGTTTTGTTTTGATTTTTACAGGATACTATGTTTCCTTTTTTCTTTTGCCTTTTCTTTCCCTCTGATGACTTCCCTTTATGTTGCTTTTTTGTAACATAACCTTGGTGATTTCTTTATAAATCGGAGACAGCACACGTCTCTATTAGGCATCTTCTTGTCAGATGCATGAGCTCTGCTGCCATTTCGTCAGAATTGACCATGATCTGGTTTATATATTTTGTGCTCACCAAAAGTGATTTTTTGTTTTTAATGAGAATTTGGGTCTACTCTATATGACTATTCCCAGAAAATGGTAAAAAGAAGGTCTCAGTTCTTACCCATTTGCTTTTGACATCATTTACATAGTGCATGAGAGGGAGGCTCTTATATTAAAGGATGACAATCACCTTTCCCTGTTGGCTTTGTAGGGAACTTGGTGTTGGATAGTGTAGCAATGTCTGTACTGGCACCAGTGCATTGGTACTGGCTCTGCCTGTACTGCTCAATTGATAGAAGAGTTTATGGCAGGCTTTCAGCCTGTGGCAGCAGACCCCATACGTGTAACAAAGTTTGCGTATGGCCACTCTGTTTTGCAGGGCTGTAGGGTTGAAGAGTGTGGATGTGGTCAGGCTGTGTGATCTGAGTCAGGGAATGGCTTTGCATGCCTTCATTTGCTAGAAGAGATGGAGACTGTGAGTGAGCATCCCCACTGTCACAGCACACTGAAATGAATGTTGCAGAGCCTCCAAGTGCATCCTGGAGAGATGCATGGGGAAAAATACCGTGATCCTTTCCTGCAAAAGGTAGCATTCACATGGGAGGGAGCTGACCTTGTTACAGGCAGGCTGACTCCCAGGAAGAGCATTTCAGAACTCACCCCGTTACTAGGACTACAGCTACAGTGCCCACCTGTGCAGCTCTTCCCTGTATATTTTCAATGCAAAAATATAACACCTAGAATACTATGACTGCTCGCTTCAGCGTGCACCTCACCAGCGATGTCTGGGTCTTCCTTCAGTCACAACTCTTGAAGCATTTCCTTGAAACGCTTCAGGACTGGGATTTGTTCCCATATCTGTTGTCAGACCTCCATGAATCATCGTGTATTCACCTACCCAACATGTGTCAGTAGGATACATGTGGTATGCATCAAGCAGGAGATGATCAGATATGGTAGCTTCCTTAAGCAGTTGTCCATTTCTCAGTGTTAGAAAGCCAAGTTATGTTATAAATACCAGTAAAAGGCACCTGCTCAGGAGCACACTAAGCACGTGCAGAACAAAAGAGGCATAAGGAAACCTACTGAGGAAGGCAGGAGAAGTGAATTGAATATATCTTCTAATCTCCAGCTTCACACAGACCCATTCCTTTCCTGCTTCTGTTACTTTCACAGTATGTATAGGGAATGTATACTTTCACTATGTATAGGGAATTATCAAGAAAGTGGGCTGTCACAGTCTATTCATGGTAAATTCCACCTTGATCAAACATGCTTTTCATTAAAAATATGTTTCGGGAAAGTTTTTCATTGCAAAACCTGCTAGCCTTACTTTCCTTTTCAAGACTTAACACATACAAACCACTTGCATTTTATTTTTACTTTGTTTGCATTCAAGAGAGGTAAATACTAATAAAACTGCTTATTTGTCTCATAGACTGATCCCTTTATTTAGCAACAGAGAAGGGACTAACTAGTGTGAGCAGCTCAAGATCTTTTTATATGACTTTGCCCAAGAACCCTGGACTGCATGGATTTCTTTTAAAAAAAGACAAGACCTATTCTATACCCGTGTCAGTTGAAGTCTGGCCTTTTCTTTTGTGATAGGAAACAAGATTTTTTGTGGTGGTTTTCTGACATGTATCCAGTTTGAAGACAACGGATCACACCATTTGTTTTAGCTAGTTTCTCATATAAAGTAAAACAACCATTATTGTCATTGTAACTGGTCTGCATTGGTAAATAATCCCAGAGCTGGCACATTGTTTTCTAGCACCTGATGATCCATTCAGAGAGTTCCCAAATCAAGGGAATATACTCATTTTAGAAAACTTCTTTGCTTAATCGAAATCTGTGATTAGAAAAAAACCCACTTATTTACTGACCTAGACTTGTAAAAAAAGAAGTGACTGAATTTTATATTTAGGGTAAATCTGACTGGAGGAAGATGGGATCTATGACTTGAAAAGGTCATTGAATAGTGTCCAGAAGAAGGGCACTTGTAGCCTACAATTAGCAAAATGATGATGATGAGTGCTGTTAACTGTTCCCTTTGCTTGTCTATTACTTTCTTTGTATTGTTTTGACTTCTAGACCTTAGTGTCCTTCTGATTTGATCTGAATCAAAGTCCCTTTGGCTGCTTCCAGTTTATTTGCATTTTCAAGTGTATAATTAAATGCAATATTGATCTTAGTGTGATTGCAAACACAGCTGAAACAAGAAGAATCCCACAATTATAATTTATGGTGAAATATGTTGTAAACCATATTTTAAATGTTATAACACATCCCCTTATAGTCTAGTTAAACTCTACAATTTTATGACAGATTTAGAGCAATTGCAGTTATTAATTAGGAGGAGCACTGTTACGTTATCCAGGAGAGAACCTTGACAGTTGTTGTAGATAATGTCAAACTGAAGCAACAGATGTTTTGTTCTTTGTTGGTTATAGTTAAGATTTTTACAAATACAGAAGCTTTTATAGGTCTTATTATAAGCAAAAGTTGTGTTAGGTCATTATTATTTGTCCATTACTAGTTTGAGAATCATTATCTAGATAGTTGCCTTTCTACGTCTCAGCAATCCAATGCAAGTTGGTATTTGTCTCTACCTGCCAAAGCAACACTCTTTCCTGAAGACTTTACAACCCTGAGAGAGAGAGAGGTATTAGTGGTGTTAGCTACTTATACGATACTGTTGCTTAGACTTCAGCTTGTTCCAGGAGTTTAAGAAAATGCTTATATATCAGCAGCTGAAATAGTCCTTGCTCTTGACTTCTTGCAAGAAATTCTCCATTGCCAAATGGCAACCTCACTGCAAGCAGTGGAAGTAGTACTCATGAAGAACTGCGCCATGGCGTTCCACAGGAGCTGGAGATTGTTGGTGCTTGGGGCTATGACATGTCATCAGTTTGTAACTACAGTAAATTATGTTCTATTACCTAATCATTTTTTCCAGCCAATCTGTAACAGCTAACTGTCACCTTTATATCCTACAGACCTTTTCAAATCTATCTTCTGACGTGTATTAGGTCGGCCTCTAGAGCCTTTTTGTAAGGAACAACCACTGCAGCAATTATTAGTTCTTGAAATATTAGAAAAGATCAGAAAATCAAAAAAAGCCATACATAGAATGGAGTTAAATTAACAAGCAATAAAATGTGTAATAATAAAACATTTCATAAGCACATTAGCAGCAAGTGGAAAATGAAGAAAACAATGGGTCCACTATTCAAGGGGATAAGAATGACAGTTGCAAAGAGGCAAAAATATTTAATGCTGTTTTGCTTCAGTTGGATAACGTAATCCTCATTTACACTCAAAGGGTAAGAATTCAAACCATAATAAAGAAAAACAAGTGGGAGAGTATCTAGATAAGTTGGTTGCTTTGGGCCTGACGAAATCATAGGGGGCTGCTTCAGACCATTTTATACAACACAGACGAGGTTGCAGAAAAGGAGCAAACAGATGAAATTCACCTTATCTAGTTTTAGACCTCTACAGAGTGGATATCTATATCTGAATAGTCAGTAGAAAGAAATTGGCACCTTGATGGTGAGATTCATTTGGCCTGTTTTAGACACTGACTTAAGGATGTTATGAATTGTGCCCTAGACCCCACTAACTCTTGACTAAAACTACTCTGAAGTGGGTGCACAATTGCTTGAAAAGCTGTCCTTTAAATGTTAATTTAATTCTTCAGACTGCATTTACAGTTGCTTGGCACTACTATGGTTTTCATTTTTAGTTTTTCCATAGACACCTGGCAGTTAAATGTGTGGCTATGTGGTCATCCTTTTTTTATTTGCTGTTGCAAGGACTGAGGTGCTACCACTACCTTCCTGAAATAAGGAAACATTTCATTCAGAACATCCTTCCTCCTAAAATTACTTATAATTTCTCAATGAAATAAAATCGGTATTGCCATCATTGTCATTTACGCTTATAAACTTTATAATTGTAAATATCTATCTTACCTAGCACAGATAAACAAGACATTTCATCTGTTACTTTGTGGCTCGTACTCTGAGTAGGACTCTTTAAATGAAAATCTCAAAGGCTACTTGGTATGGAAACTATTTTACACAAAGGTCTGTTCAGTGTGTTCCACCGTCTCTGGAGCATATGTAGTCCCTAAAATATACTTTTCAATTGCTGTATATGTTGAATACCTTAGCTTACCCCAGCTTAAAATTTGCCCCCTTCAATTTTTGTTTTTGTTGTTATTGTTCAAATCTGTTTGGAGATGTCTGTAATAACTTTGATATTTTTAAAAGATTTTCAGTGTTGTCTATATTAAGACTTCCTGAGGAATGAAGATTGTCTTGAATAAAGCAGCTATGCGATGGGCAAGATCTTCTTATTTGGGATGAGGATTACACCAATGTGTATTTTAATATTATTATATGTAATTTACCAGAAGTGAAAATTCTCCTGTGGTAAAGATAAAATCTTTCAGCTATTTAAAAAATGTGACTCAGACGGCAACTCCTTCATGTGATTTAACCAATCATACTTGCTCATAGCTGGGAATCCAATGTGTATGGGGAACATCTCTTGCTGATCCCATGGTCGACAGCTGGAACATGCATAGCACATTAGCTAGTAAAATAGAAGCAGATCAGTTAGTGACACAGTTTCATTTATATATCCCTAAAGGAATACCCATGAAAGCAAACATAAAAGACTGTGTTAAACAATAGCTGGAACCTCAGCTTAGCCAACAGAACCTGTCCCTCTGAGCAATGCAAACCTGTCCTGGCTACATCGTTTTGAGATTTGCCACAAGATTTTTAACAAATATAAGAAGTGAGAAGAGTCCTGTGAGAAAGGAGACACTCTGTTCATGCATTTCAGAAATCTTCAGCTCCACACAGTGCCGAATCCAATAAATAAGTTTACTGAGTGATGCACCAAAATGGGAAAGTCCCCCACATCAACTCTGTTAGGGAGGGAGGTGTCACAAGCAGGGACATCTCGGGGAGGATCTGTGAACGAGCTGATAAATCCCAACACAGAGAGGAGATATAAATGAGCAGTGGCATATGGGAGTTCAGGGAATCAGCACAGCACCCACGCAATGAGCATTTAGAGGCACTTTGTCATGCAACATAGCTCTGGTTTTGGGTGCAGGTTATGAGCCATGCAAGGAGCCCAGTGCAGGTGCTGGGGAAGGGAAAGATAGAGCATGAGTCAGACTGCCAGCCAGGGCTCCCTTACCTGAAGACAGGGATTCAGCTGAACAAGGCATCGTGTCTACAAGTAGGACATGGATGATTTCCCTAGTAAAAATTGTTTTTTCTGGCCTGTAGTTCATTTTAAAAATGAGGCCCATGTCAAGAACATAAGATGTTTTAAGGAAAAGGAAAAAGTCATCTGGCCTCACATGCATGCTTTTTTTTTAGTATATGTTAAGCCTACTTCCCTGCTTTTTCACTGTGCTTCTTAATCCTTTCTTCCTCTATGAAAATAAAAGACAGAAAGGAGAAAAGAGAGGAAAAAGTCTGCAGAGGTGTCTCTTCAACTCATTTCTGTGCTTTGCTGCAGTTGCCTTTCCTGCTAACTTATTCCATATGTTTATTATCCTTTACATAAAATAGTTATGCTTGACTTCTTAGTTTCCTCTTTATTTGAAATAATTTGTCATTGTTATTTAATGCCTAATCAGTTTTGAAACCATACATCAATTTTACCTGTACTTATATATGAGTTATACATATAAAATATGTATACAAACTTATACATTTATAAACATCATAATATTTCCAGTTGGCCAGGCTTTTGTTGTAAAAGTGACAATAAATTTAACAGTTTTAACTTTTCATTGTTGGCTAGGTTAGTGAAACCAACTACTGCTTTCTTCATTTTGGGAGTTATGTGGGAAAATCTTTACCATTATTAACAGAATACACAGTACCAATATTTGATGCAAGCATGATGTCCAAACAATACACAGATGATGATTCAAGAAAGAGAAAACCAGAAGTGAATCTGAGACATTCATGCAGAAAAGCTAGATTTTGCAATAGCAGATGTCAGGTTTCAAGGCAAGGTTTTGATTTTGAAGTTGCAATAGCAAAATAATGAATGGAACTGATTTTAGTATGTTACTCAGAAAATGCCTAAACTAGTACTATGTAGAAAATGATACTTACAATTTAGGTAAGAAAAAAAAAAGAATGAAAGCAGCAAATATGTATTTTGCTCACGGACTTTTTTTTAGGTTTTTTTCCCTGCTTGTTACTTCTTCTCTTGGAAGAAAAAAACTAAAAAGGCAAAGCAATCTCATTCCTTCCAAAGCTGGAAATTAAAATTTTCCAAACATTTTGATTTAAGACATAATTTCTATTATGAAATAAGTTACTGTATCATTGTTGGCCAAAGCAGTTTCCCCTCTAACATACTTCTTGTTATGCTGAACCTAGCAGAATACCAACTTCTGGTGAGAGCACTTCCACGCAACCCTGCCAGCAGGCGTACGGTAGGGTTCTTGCTCTATAAATTACTCCAGTTTGACAGTAGTCATGGATTTGTGAAACCAAAGACAGTCATTGGCAAACCAGGCACAGGCACAAATGGCTCTAAGAGAGACTTTCTGGACATCAGCCATTTTGCTGATGGACAAGAATTATTTTCAGTGTTTACAGTTCCCCCCAGTCAACTCATATGTGTATCTAGGAGGAGTTTGCCAATGACCTGCACCAAAATTCTTTGGACAGCTTTATGTTCAGCTTGTACCAGCTGATGAGGTGAATGCATTGGAATGTTATACCTAGTGATTTATGAAGAAAACGAGTCTGTAATCTTTCCTCTAGGTTAGAGCCACCTGGCAACTATAATGTGGTGATCTGCCCAGAACAGAGTCAGAAATGCTTACCCACTGAAGGCATCTCAGCCCTACAAAAAATAAGCGGATCATGGGTATCCTTCATCTTTTTGAAGCAGAAGTGGTGTATTTGTGTGGTAGATTCTTTATTTCTCTTGCTAGTGTTGCTGCCCCTTCCCATCATTACATCACACATTTTTTGTTTCACTGGGTTTTGTTTGCTTGTTTATCTTGGTGTGTATGAGTGGGTGTGTCGTGTATATAAGGAGATCTGAATTCTCCTCTGGAAACACCTTTCCATTGACTACACAGGGAGCCTAGCATAATTATACATTTAACTTAAGAGAGCTTAAAGTCAGGGAAGCTGAATCTAACATATCGAGACCATTTCTGAAGTCTAAATCCACAAAGACTGTGCCTACATTAGTGAACTAAAATGAACCAGGATATGGGTCCATGCCCTGGCACCCAGTTGTCCATACAGTTTACCTTTTAGCATCTTCCCTGACATAGTTTTGGCCATGGCCAGCCAGCAGTCCCAGCCAGTGCCTGGGCACAGCTCAGGGGTTAGCACAAGCCAGGGGCTGCTTTCAATTTGAACACAGTCTCCCTGTTTTGGATGAAGGTGGTGGTGGGGAACAGACAAGACAGTTTAACTGTATGGATGTGAGTGATGACATGCCAGATGGCCTCCGGGCTGGAGAACAGTCACTGGCCCATTGTATCTGCTGAGGCAGATGTAGCCAAAAGGACTTAAGTGTTGCAACCCTTAATTATATGTGCTCTATCACCAAGTGGAAAACAGCAAGGCCCTCTCTTCAAAGCAAAAGGAGTGTTAGCAAAGAGAATAATCAAAGAACTCCTAGAGCTATGCAGCAGGACATGCTAAGGAGCAGAGTAAGACTTGGGCCAGATCTCCAAAAGTAATTAGATGTGTGTTTTCCCTTGGGATTTCCAGATATGATCCCTCTTGCTAAGATAGGCCCCTTAGGATAAATCTTCTCCTACAAAGGGTCATGCTGAATACTTTCAAGCAACAATTTAACTCAAAATAGCAGATGAACCAGGAAGAAGACTGAGAATTCAGACTAATCTCTCAGTCCTTAATTAATACTCATTTATACAGAATGCAGAAGTTTGGACTGAACTAAAGCCAGGACAAGTTTGGTGCTGTAACTTGGCAGAAAAATCACTAGGTACCCAGGAAAGTCAAATTTCAGTCCCTCCTCAAATGCCCTGATGCAAAGGGTCAAGAGAACTATCACACTAACACACACCTCAAGCTTTTTTCCCTGAGAAAAAATCCTACCTAAATCAGATAGTGCAAAGTGTCTTAGCGTAAATGTAAGCTGATCAGTGCAGTGGAATGTGCTAAGGTCCTGGTCTGTGGCTCACCCAGACTGTAGATGTGGTAGAAGGGCAGCAGGACTCCTTCACCTGCTTCATCTCATGATGAGTCTTGCTCCGTAGATAATGGGGAAAGGAGGAGATAACTTAGGTTCTTGCCTGGGGTTTGGTCCAGCACAGAAGTAGAAATGACCTCCGACGTGTTTGGAGTTGAAGAACTAGAGTGAAGTATGCTGAGAGAGCCTTTTATGTTGGACTTAAGTCTTGTTTCATATGTCATAGTATTGCATTTCTGTGCTTGTCCTTTGGGATGGGTGCCCTTTACAGCAGAGAGCATTTTTAGGCCTATTATTTTGCCCATACAAGACGTCTGTAAGACGATAGCATTTATTTATAAAGTTAGCGCTTTATCCAGCACAGAGCTAGCTCATGCTGGTACCTTTCTCTTTAGCACTCTGAGTATTTCCAGCTGGTGACACCAAATAGCCTCCATTTCCTCATGTGGAACACTCACCAGTTGTTTTACCCCCTCCTCCTTTCTTTTTTATTTTTGCTGTTGGAAGGATGTGGGTGATGATTTATAGAGCATGTCCAATTGGCTCTGTTTGTCTGTGCTGGCCTGCTTCATGCACACTGAGGTCAGTTCTGTATTTGTAGGTAACCATCCAAGGAAAACACCTCACAGCAGGCAAAAATGCTAACTAAGTAAAACAAACTCAGGAATGTGATCATCTGTTTAGCAAAGTTTTCAGCAGTCTTTTCCATTACACTAAGCTTTCAGTCCAGTTCTACAAACTCAGAAGTGAACACAGCACTGAAATACCTCAGACATCTTCAAGGATGTAGGAGACTTGATTTGTTGAAGAGTGTTTGGTTGGGGGAACAGGGAAAAGTCCTTTTAAAAGACGGGATTAGCAATGTATATATTTTAGTCCAAAATGTCCGAAGAAGAAAAAAAGGAAAAAAAAAAATAATTGTTCATTAAAAGCTATGGGGTTTATTCAAGTTTTAAAAGCAAAACTATAATCATAGAACAAAATCATCTCTTGTTGCCCCATTGTTAACTGCATAATGGGCCCCACTACCTACTTCTGGTGTGATCCCCAAAGAAAAATTCTGCTGACATCAAGGTGAATTTTGACCTTGTCCACAGAGCCACGAGCTGACCCCTGTCTCATGTCTTCTGCAGTTGTAAGGTCAAAAGTATCTTTCATCATGATTCAGTGCATAGCGAGTGCAAGAATCCCCACTTCTGCACAAGGGCAAAATGTAAATGCAACCCCTCTGCCAGTGAGCATGCAGAGACTGCAGCTTGGGGAGCACCGGGGTGCGGGGGATAGAACTGAAGTCATGGTCACAACTGTCTTGGTAGAACAGGCTGGCCACAGGCAGAGGAGCAGGCTGTGTTTTTCTAATGAGTGGTTTCCTTGAATGGGTCTAAAAAAGAGCACATGGGAGGATAATTATGTGGAAGCATGTGATGCACAAGAGTTTCATGGCAGCCAATCCACTGCTGAATCCCCACAGCATGGAGTTACTGGGCCATGCGGTAGAAAGACCGACAAAAAAAGACAGGTAAACTGCAACAGATACATAACCCTCTGACTATCAGGTGACATATGCTGTGCTCTTTACAAATTGCCTCCCCCAGCCCGGCCAGGCTCCCAGCCCTTCTTTGAGGTACGAAGTCACACTGTGCCCATCTGGCAAAGCCTGAGGCTGCGCCTGGCAGCTTGCTGCTGCAGCGGCTGCACTCATGTTTGCCTTTGCAGTAATTGGTTTGTATCTGATTTCAGCTCGTATAGAAGGGTAGAGGGATAGCAAATTACTTGCAAGTGTTTCGTAGGCTTTGTGAATGCTCTTTTTTGCCCAGCTCTGCTACTCAGCTGAAGATTTATCGCTGCAAAAGCAGAGAGCTTGCTTTTTTTTTTTTGTTGAAAACTACAGCTGCGTATATTCCTCACTGTCATCTCCACCCCCAACTCTGATTTTATACTCACTTCCAACCCTCGCTTTCCTCAGCACATTTGCTTGTGAGACAGGAAAGGCAAACACATTTTCCCAGTTTTATAAAAGCTCCACTGTTTTTTGTGCAATGAAAAAGTTTTGACAGATGAATCCATACTGTAGAGACCATGTACCATCGCCTCTAATTTAGTGGCCCGTGGTTGCAATAGTCTAGTTCTTAAAATCCTTACACAAGGCAAACTTCCTCCTAATTTGGAGACAAAACCACTTCAGATAATTCAGAGGAACCTGATCTGATTTGTAATACCATGCTTGTTTTTTATGGACATTCAGGGAAAATGAGTCTACCAGGTCTAGCTCTGCAGCTATGTCACCATTATTTATGTATCGGCTATCACAGAAGTAAACTAATCTGGCACAAGCCAAAGGAATGAGCTTTGCTTTAAAGGAGACTGCAGACCTACATGATAATAGGAGGAGAAGCAGGAAATCGGTAGCTACTGTCAAAGTCCCCACACTTTTCTGTGTTAGCTAGCGGTTACACAACCAGGAGTCTTATTGCCCCTAAATGTGTCTGTGTCCCAGAATAAGAGGGTTACATCCTACTTTCAGGCTTTTCATGCCATCGGTTCCTAGGTAGGTGGTGGGCAACTGCTAATGAACACATGGCTTTATAGAAGTGTTTCCATAATCCAATCAATTCTTTTTAAACTTCATTATTTTTGGCCATAGAACTGTAGGTGCTATTGTGCTCCATGAGCCAAGTCTGTTACCACTAGATAAGAAAGACATGGGTCAAATTTGCATTTTTACATGTGCAAATGAGATGTCCCCAGCTTCCCCTCCCCCTCTCTTTCTAATGCTTGTCCTTGCTTTTTCAAATCTTTTTTTTTTTTTTTTCTGAAATACTTGCCAGGTGGTTAAAAAGCTTGCTTTTCTCTGTAAACACCATGAAATGCAACACAATGCACTGCTTTATTTTCAATGATATATTGGTTTCTATGTGTTTATAAAAATAGTTATGAGGCCAGAAAAAGCATCTACATGCTGGTGATTTTCTCCAGATTTATTGCATATATTATACTTTTTCTACTTCAGTGGGCTTCTATCTCTGTGCTGAGCAGCGTGAGTGCCTGTATGACAAAACCCCACCTTCTTTTGCACACATGCATGTACATATGAAACCGAAAACCTGCTTTTCATTAGCATAGCCAGCACAATGGAGACAAGAGTGGAAGCAAGGAGAGAATTTGAGATTTATGGTGTCAGATATCTCATGTGAATGAATGTTCATGCCATAATGTAACTAGTTGCAGATAGAAGATAAGCCTAGCACTGAAAAGAAAAGCTGCTGTTCCATATTGTGCATATACACACTTACATTGAATTATTTTTTGGGTAGCTTCTTATTTCAATCTAATTTGCTACTTACGACATGAATCCCAAAGCACATTGAATCGTTCACGCTGGATGCAGATGTGCACACACTAAGCACACATGTGAAAAGGTAAAACTTCTGTTATAGATGAGGGGAGCTTTGTCAGCATAATGGCTGCAGAGTTAAAGGCTCCAGGCTAATGCACAACATATAGAGAAAGCCCTTCACACATCTTACTCTGTTTACAAAAACTGTGTATGATAATTTGTCTTCATACCAAGAAAATACATTTTTGACCATATTTTTCTTCTCTGTTTTATTTTAATTTTAGATATCAACTAATAACAGCACAGTATATTTAACAGGAAGAAAATTTTTAGTATTAAAAAAGGAATATCATTAGCAAATTATTTTTTTCACATTCAGCTACAGAGTAATTTAGAAAATCTCTGATTTCCTGCTAAGAAATTGAACCAAGATACGGTTCAGTTATCTGAGTACAGCATCAGGAGTCACTGATTCCTGAGGGCTTTTTTTTCTTGTGCTGACTTTCCCTGGAACTGTAACCAGGTTATTTCTCCTCTTTGTTCATAAATGTTTTTTTATAATACAGCGGATTGTATCCACATGTTCTGAACATCCATGCATTATAGGTATTAAGGAATCAGATCCAGGCTGCATGCAAATGGGTCCAAGCTGATGAAATTCAACGCAATTTCAGGATTCAGTGGTGTATCCATCATAGTTAAGTTTTTCTCAATATTGGCAAAGCAGCTTTGAAGATATATATTGTTAAATACGATTCTTAGATGAAGCTTACAGGTCAGCCAGTGTCCATTCTTAGTGAACCAAATTAATCACTTGGGTAAATACTGTGGTTGTATTAGAGTTATGCCAGCAGTTAATTTAGTTTAATCATTTTCAGTGAATGAAAGTTATTGTGTTCATCTCAAAACCTAATAAAGATTTTGAAAATGGGGAGAATTGCCATAATTTCTGTCCAAAAAGTCAATGTTAATAAGCTGAGCAGTTGCAGGTTTAATATCTACATTAAGAATTGACTGCTGGACTCTTTCAAAGTTTTGCCACTACACTTATTCTCCTGCTGAGGGTCCTGTACTGCATGGCTTTCAGTCTGTAGCAGCCAGACCTCTCACAGTGGAGCATGAAGCAAGAACTAGTCTGTGTGGTGAACAAAATTAATAGAACTGCATAACATTTTTAGAAAATAGCAAATTCAGCCAAAAATTGATTGTCCCCTATGAATGTGAGTCAAGATCTCAGCATGGCTTCAGCTGCCCGAAGCTTGGCCGGCTGACTCACAGGAGAAGTGGAAGTGTCAGCTCATGGAGGAGGTAGGACCTCAGGTCGTCTCCTTCCCTGGCTGTGGCTTGAAGCATCTTCTAAACCACCGCATGCTACAGCAATAATGTCTTCCCCTGGAACTTTTCTGCTTCTTATAAAACACTCAAAAGGTCTCTGAGACAAATTAAAAATACCATGAGAATGTAGTAACCATAAGAAATGAAAGTCTTGGGCTGCTTGGGTGCCAGTCCATCCATTCGTGAGCTTACACTAAGTGTAGCGGCATCAGGGAAGGATGCTGAGAATGTCCTGCTTCTGTGCAGCCCCTGCTAGCCCAGGGAACAGAGCACAGTCTCAGTGGTGGGAGATGGATATTCAAATTTGTCTAAGAGCCAATGGAAAAGTTTAGCCCGAGTCTTTTGTATCCTGAAGTTAACACAGAGAAGCACGCTCTGTTTTCTGTTTTCTGCTCTCTGTTTTCTGTTTAGTTTTATGATTTTAGACTATTTCTTTTGCTTTTCTGAAGCAAACTTGATCCTTTCTGTTTTAGGTAGTCTGGAACATTTTTTCTGAATGCAATTTTAGGGGGAAGGGGGATTTAAGAAAACAACAATTGGCTTGATCTGATTTTTTTTTTTTTTCATTCAACAGCCATAGTGAAAAATCAATTATTTACACAGCACAGAAGGTTAGAGACCCTGACACAGATCCAGGGCTGGAGCAGAACCAGTGCAGAATATGGTGCAATCCTACATTAGTTTATGTTATTTAGCAAGCACCTCCTGAATCTGTGACATAGAAGAAATTGGGTCTTCATAGACAAAGTACACTACCCAGGTTCTCTCTTTTTTTCAAAATTGATCCTTGAATGAAAAACACAGTAGAAGTGTAATACATTATTATTTCTATTATAATATTTATGTACCAGGCTCATGTTAATGTATCTTGCTTTGCCTTATCTGCTCAACTTCTCTCTATAAGTAGGAATGAACTAGCACTACAAGCCTGGCAATCAGGCTGGCAATAAGAACAGATTACTGTGAACATGGAAAAAAAAGATAATGTTCTCTTCCTGGTCCTCTTTATACTTTTTATTATAGCTCATGTATATAACTATAAAAGAAAGATATTCAGAATATTTGGAGCAAAGAGAGAAGGGGAAAGGAAAGCCAGGAAGAAATTCACCAGGTCATGACTTCATGTGGTTTTGCAATACACACATTTTGTCAGAGAAAAGAGTAAGTTAAATGAAAACTAACCACATTCTAGATATGGCTACATGGAACAAACTTCTATAAGGAGAAAAAAATCTGATTTATTTATAGAAAGCTAAGGCATCTGAAAGATGGAGTCACCTTGAAACATTTCCATTTCTTCTTTTTAATGAAAATATGTCATTTTACACTTCACGATAATATTCCATTTTGATCTAGTTGTATCAATCAAGATCGGAAGCTGCAGATGGAGTTGAATAATCCCTTATTTCTTTTGTTTAAAAGGCCTCCTTTTTATTTATAAATAATGCTGAGAATGACTCGTTGCCCTCAGACATGGCAAGAATCAAACAGCAGAACACATTTTCTGTAATCAAATTTCTAAACCTCTTCTAACTGGCAGCTTGCCAGTATCCCAACATAGCTGCTCTTCAGCATCATATCACAGGCATCTCCTCGATCCTCTCTGGTCTTCTTTGACTTCCTCTGGTTGTTCTGCTACACAGATACATAGCTGAACTCAACTCAGTCCCACCGTTTGTCTGTTTGTGCTAGATCACTTGGATAGCATAGCCTGTTCTTGTTTGCATTTAGTCCTTGGAAAGTAGTTTTCCATTATTTCAGCTGTCACTAAACAAAGGAACAGCTAGTTCTGCCGTCATGTAGCCTCAGCAGAAGTGGTTATAGCCCAGACCCAACCATAACATGAATAATCTTATACTATATAACCAAGGAAAGATGCCCTTTCTTTATATTGTAAGGTTGGAGACACCTGACTGGCACTTAGACCTAAGCATCTATAAAAGTAATCCTTTTAAATTAATGTCTATTATTCTTATGTAGTTAATGAGGCTTGTTGCATGTCTTTGAAGATTTCTAATCTGCCAAAGTTTAAGCAAAGTCAAACAAATATGATTTTTTTTTAATTTTTATTTTTCCAGAGGCCTTCCAGGGCCTCCACTTCTTTCTACTGATAATACAAAACACTAAAGTAGACACTTCAGAAGGACTGCTTCACTCAGCACCTGAACCTGAGGTGTAAGCCAGGGGCCTGTTTTAGGCATCCTTACCAAATATATGATTTCAGAGTCATATTTAACCTTGAACCATAGGCTCACTGTAAATAGTATTGAAAATTATCTCTAAAGTTTAAAATATGACCTTACAACATGATTTGGTTATTCCAAACACAGATTCTCACTTTGAAAAATGAAGCCCTGGCATTGTAATTTGATACTTTTAGTTCTATGGTAGCTGTAACTGCAAATTAAAAAAGGATATTCAGCTTTCAGATCTGTCTTAGACTTTATTAATGTGATGTTGCAGATAATGAGCTCTGCCAGATTAGTACTAGCTCCCTATGTTTGGCTGCTGAAGTACAAGAAATCTCTCTTGATTTACATCAAAATACTCACATAATTACCATATTTAGATATGACAACTAAAACTAATGTGGAAGTAAGGCAGAATGTGTAGTGGGAGAGGCCAGCCTCCTGTTTCCTAATGATGTAGGGTTTTTATTTTCCCCAATATGAAAATATTTCTGATGCCTAGGGGAAAGAAACATGATAGGGATTCAAAGAGAGAAAAAGAGAATGGGGTAGAGAATTGGGAAGTCAAAATGGCCCTGATGGTTAAGAGATGACTGCTTTGCTCAGACAGCATTGGGCATGGCCTGCTCCTTGTGGGAGCTGTGTCCTCAGGGTGCTCGGCCAAAGGGACTGGGCAGGCTGCTGCTTCTCCTCTCCTTAGCAGCAAGATGCACCATGAGTGCTCTGGATTACATTTCTCATATAGTGTTGAGCTGATCTTACAGACAGCGACGATGGGCCCTGAAGTTCCCTCACACACTCCTGGCAGGAACTGGGGTGTAGCTGAGGATGTGGCTGAACTCTCTGTGGAGGCCATCATGGTTGCATGAGGCCGTATGTGCTGTGGCAGCAGTAGTAAAGATGGCACAGACAGCGTATGCGCACTCTTGTACCACCAATGTCAGTGCTGGGAGGAGGACAGCTCAGATCACCTCTAAAGATGTGTATGCTACCCATGAGAAACAGTGCCCAAGTCTGCCACAGTGTTACCTTTTGTCACCCTAAAACTAGCGACCTGCTGCTGAGGACTATTAGAGTTCACCAATGGTGATTTGTAGTATGCGCCAAAAGAGAATAGGTCTAGGATGAATGGAGATAGCCTGTGGGAACCGATTTTTGTTCTCAGAGGTGGCTGGTGATGATAGCAGTTGGTACCAGTGGAGTCAGGTATTGCTGTCTAGCCTTTTCCAGACCACTAATTTCACAACCTAGAGAAATGCTGCAGAAAAACCAAGGTGGATGCTGAAAGGCACTGTGGTGGCAGGTCACAGGATAGGTAAGGGGTACAGGCAGGGCCTTGCCATGTCACCACAAGGCCTTGCAGGCTGCCTGTTATTGCCACAGCAGCCCTATTCAGCACACACTGTGGGTATGGCCAGGGTGGTCTTTGGAAGCTGCCAGGGAGATCAGTGTGGAAGTGGCTTTTATGCTGTTTGCAGTAAAGTTCCACTGACATCTACTTTTTCTGAGTATCCTTGAAAGCTGCTCGTTTTTGACAGGGCTGACTGGTTTGATACCTCTGCCAAGCCTAAGCCACCTCTGGATCCAACAGCTAGGTGTCCTTTTTCCTAACTCCCCTCAGGGGCTCCATCTGGTTGAGCTTCTTAATCATCAGTTGAAATACATAAATTGCTTCGTAAGCATGGGCTGGGACCCACACTTTCTCTGCTTCCATGACTTTTGTGGTTAGGGATACTCATGCTTTCCCTTGTGTACACATTTTCTCTGACAGTATTAGTCTTTAAATCCACCATTCAAAGTAGACAGCTTCAGTGTGAGGAGCAGAGTTTTTGCCTTCGCGAGAAGATCCCAGATTTTTATGGGTTTGGCCCTAACTCAGAAGGGAGAGGTTCAACACTCCTCAGGCAGAGGGCAGAGCTGGATGGAGGTTTCCTACGTTTTGAGAGTGTGCTCAGTACTGTATAAGATGGTGGAACCCTCTCTGAAAGAAAAATGTGAGCCCCACTCTTTATTTGAAATAAATGGTCAACTGTAGTAAGGGTGGAATGAACCCTGAGAGGAAAGGTATATTTTCTGCTTGAAAGCTGAGGGGATAAGACAAATTCTAGTGCTTAAGTTTTGGCTTTATGAAGCCAAACTTAAGTTTGGCTTAACTGTGCTTCAGTTTTGCCTTTGAGGTGCCTGCTTTTTCTCAGACATTCCCTAGGAGCCAAGGCTTTCACACAGGGCTGCAGATGCTGCCATTGGGGTTGCTATTTATCACTGGGTGCCACAGCTCTTTAGATCCTTTTTTGATCTGGATCTTAGTTTGAGTCTCATATTCACGAAACTTGAATTCATTGATTGATACAGCAATTTCCATTTAATCATTCACACTAAGGTGTTTTGGGTATACTGATATTTCATTCAGCTGAGAACAGAAAATAACTGTTACTGTGATGGGATGATACAAGTAATAACTGTTGATAGATGTTGACTTTAATAGCAATGATAAGCTAGATTGTGAATTAATGGTCTGTGTTGAGCAAGGAACTGAGCCCCTGAAACAGAGTAGGAAGGAGCCTGTGCTAAGTCACAGGCTGCCCTAAATGAGACACTTTTCAGAAATCATCTGTGCAGCCTGACTCGACGGGGCGTCAGCAAGGACCTCATGAAAATCTGGCTCCTGTGGTCATGCACAAAACCGATTCTATTATGCTGTCCACAGCCATAAATGAATACACCTTAAGTACATTTGTGTATCTATATCTGGTACATGGAATAATATTGCCAAATTTCATTATTTTATTCTAAGTTTTGTGATGTTTGGAGGTGGGGCTTCCACTTGGGATCTACATAAGAATCTCACACTGTGTATTTATAAAAAAATAAGTTGTGTTTATCAAAGTTGAAGTGAAAAGCTGGAAAAAGCATGCTCTGGGTGATCAAATGCTACAAGGTGCTAAAACTTGAAAGAGAAGAAAAACGTTTTAAACCAGTTTCAGAAATTTAGGAGACCAATTAGTAATTTTTGAATGTTTGAAATTACAACATTGATACATAATGTTATCAGTAAAAAATGCTGGGTGTGTACATATTTTAATCTTTTGGTTTTTTTATTTGTACCTACAATAAATATAGACAGAGTTTGAACTCCGTACATTCAATTTCACATAAGAGTGAGGAGTCCACAAAGAGCTCTCCACAAAGAGCTGGCTTACGTCTTTTTTTATAGAATGAGGTTTGTATCAGTTGCTTCCTTGGAAATGGATTTAGTGTGCAATGATTTATCACATTCTACCTTTATTTAACCCTATTGATTTTAGGTTCTCTTACTGTTGCACAGTCCTTGCAGTTTGGCATATTTTCCTTTGCAACTAAAGAACAGAACTTTCTCACATATATTTTTCCCTTTTCCATAGTTGCAATTTGAGAAAA
This sequence comes from Balaeniceps rex, assembly GCA_013401315.1. Taxonomy (NCBI): domain Eukaryota; kingdom Metazoa; phylum Chordata; class Aves; order Pelecaniformes; family Balaenicipitidae; genus Balaeniceps; species Balaeniceps rex. The sequence goes on from VYZW01004326.1 coordinate 87,174, forward strand.
ACAATTTTAAAGCTATTGAAATTATCCAGCAATTATTTGCAATGGGCTTGTTTGCAAATTGCCTGCTGTAGCTATTATGGCAGGATCCACTATCGTGATAGAGCACAAAAAGACATAGAATCATAGAATCATTTAGGTTGAAAAAGACCTTTAAGATCATCAAGTCCAACCATTAACCTAGCACTGCCAAGTCCACCACTAAGCCATGTCCCTAAGCACCACATCTACACATCTTTTAAATACCTCCAGGGGTAGGGACTCAACCACTTCCCTGGGCAGCCTGTTCCAATGCTTGACAACCTTTTCGGTGAAGAAATTTTTCCTAGTATCCAATTTAAACATCCCCTGGCACAGCTTGAGGCCATTTCCTCTCCTATCGCTTGTTACCTGGGAGAAGAGACCAACACCCAGCTCACTACAACCTCCTTTCAGGTAGTTGTAGAGGGTGATAAGGTCTCCCCTGGGCCTCCTTTTCTCCAGGCTAAACAACCCCTCAGCCATTCCTCATAAGACTTGTGCTCTGGACCCTTCACCAGCTTCGTTGCCCTTCTCTGGACATGCTCGAGCACCTCAATGTCTTTCTTGTAATGAGAGGCCTGATACTGAACACCGTTTAGGGGGAATCTTTTTTGACAAGGCAGGCATGCTAACAGCCCACTGCAATTGCTGCCCGGTTTCTCTAGTTCTTGGGAGCAGGCAGGCCTGCCTTACATGTGGCTTGTCAGAGCTGAAGCACATGGCTGGCTGGTTTCATTTTGCTTCTGTAAAAGTCAGAGCTCCTGAACCAGCAGGAACTGTGAGACACCCTTGTACTGGGGGGCAGTCCCCCAGTGGCAGGGTCACCTGGCCCCCATTTAGTTCTCACTACTGAACTATGAGGGAACTGAGTTCCACTGGTGGTTGCCCCCACAGCTGAAGATAAGGCTGCTCAGCTGACTGGAGGCATCTTGGTGAGGCAGCAGATACTGAGCTGCAATAGCTCAGTCTGACATAAAACTGGAATTTGCAGCTACTCAGGGTGTTAATAGAGCCTTGTACCAACTACAGACACCAGACCTTTTCCGAGGGGGGCAGCTATGCCTCCCTCCTCAGTTCCTCTGAGCTCTTTAGAAGCCTGCTTCTTGCCGAGATTGGTGTCATACCACATTATTCAGAGCACTGCGTGTACACGTAAGGAGCCAGGTTTTCTGCTGCTTTACATCTTGTGTGCTTGCTTACACCAACACAGAGCGGATGAGGACTGCTCCTATTTATCTCTCAATAGCATTTAAAATTCTGCAGTAATATAAATGAGCAGACAAGATTGAGGGCAATGGCAAATCCACTCTTTCAATGCACGCCTGCTACGTTCACAGATATTAGTATGACTGGACAATATTAATACTTTTTCTTTCTTTTTGGTAAATCCTTTCATTAACAGTAAAATAGCATAAGCACTTCCTTGAGGAATTCATGGTTTACCAAAGCTCCTTTGAAAAATGGCAAAGTAGTTTTGAATTTTAGAGCTGCAATTAGCTTCACAGATCAGTCATAAGGCTGATTTACACAAGCACTGAGGACACATAGCTCCTATAAGCTATAATTGGAGCCATGGGTTCTTAGTCTGAAAAGTCAGTCCCTCAACTTCTATAGTTTGAATATCTAAAAGGTAAAGATCCAAATTAGAGTATTAACATAGCGTTTAGGAGAATGTATTAATCAAGCAACAGGGAGAAGTAAAAATACTTCCTCACACAAGGCAAAAAGTAAAAGCTAGGTATTACACTCCTTATGAAGATGTAAGAGGCCCCCCCGCTGCTTTTCCCCCTCAAAACTATTTCAAATTAAACTTAAATAGAACTGAAAGGAACTAAAATTAAAAAGCAACCAAAAGGTTTGAATCCCCTTGTTCACTCAGTTATTGCCTTCATAAATCAAAACTAGACAGCAAATGAATTGGCTGTACTTACATTGTTGTTTATTTGCCATGCAGTTATGGGGCCATGGCAAAGAAAAACAAGATGATCATTGTTTCAACGAGACCTAGAGCCTTTAGGCTTATCCCCCACTGCCTGTTCTAGCTTTTTGGTCAGACTAACAAAAGCAAGAAGTAACGTGTTATTTGGCTGCTGCTTTATTTTCCCTCACTCTCAGATCCCTGATTGACTTGACTGTGATGTAAAGGGATTCAGTTTTGTCGTGGCAGTTTTGAGAGAAAGTCCCATAGCAAATGGCACCCTTGCCGAAAACAGTAAATGCTATGGAAATCACAATTGTTTTAAGAGACAGAACTCACAGGTATTTTTGGAGCCTAATGTATTTTTAAACATTTTCAGCGCAAATAATAAAAGCAGGACTAGCAATAGGTAGTGTTATGCCTTCTAGGACCTTTTTACGCCTCCTACATAATGGTCGCTTGACACTTAGAGCTGAAATGAAAGACAACACAGGCAAGTTAAACATACAGGCAGATAAGATGAATTACCCTGTCAGAGTGTTCCTCTTCATCATCCCCAAACAGCTCTGCAATTAAAAAAAAAAAAAGCTATTGTTTACTTATGTGAATAAAAAAAGGAGAGACCTTCTGATGACACCATGAAAAACTCTAGTTTTTGTTATGGCTCCAGCCTTCTGCCTATCCACTCTCATGGGCCCTCAAAGTTTATTGAGCTCTCAGTGCAAGATTAGGACCTCAAATGAACTAACCTTTTCAATTGCTAGCACCAGTACTTTTTTCCATTTCTGTATTTGGGTCTCAGAAACATATGGATGGTTTTACTTTGCCATCAGTAAGACCCCACCACGAATGATAGTCCATTATTGTCATAGCTGTGAACTTGCACAGAAAAATTCCCAAGTGTCAAATTGTGGCTACTAATATAAATAAAAAAATCAAAGAATACAGACTCCTCCCCATGGCTTGGCAACCCTCCTAAAAAACAGCTTTATTTATAAACTCCTCTGCCTCAGTTGCTCTCCTTTCATGATTGCTTTGATTAATTTTGTTGAGGTTGTGTACCCAAAGCATATATAAAAAATGTGGAAAAAAAATTATCAACACCAAAATTCCCTCTGAGGGTGCCTCAAGTCTACCTCACTCATGTGGTGTGTGTGATTTCAGTATTAAGTGTAATTTTCATGATTTGGCATCTTCAAGCAATGAAAGATGTGAAGAATTGAGAGAGGCACAGGACAATGCCATTATTTACTTATTTTTAAAGTGCAAAGTTAGAATGACATTTCAGGAGTAGGTTCTCCACCTTTAACATATGGTAAATAATGCCACTAACTTGAGTGGATTCATTGTGGATTTTCAGGTAGTTTAAGTGAAAACACATTTTTCCTTAAATATTAAAATATGCTCATTAAACTTGCTCTTTACTGTGTTTATACCTCTCCCTTTAGCAGTGCCGCACTGTCTGGTGTGTCTTTTTTTTCTCTCAAATAGCCAAACAGCTCTGAAAAGGCAGAAAGCAATTTTACTGTTCAAAACTCCATTATGTCTGAAAAAGAAAAATAAACAAACCTAGAGACAAAACCATTCCCTCTGCATTCAATCACCATGATGAGAGAAAATGCACATTTTTGTAATCAAAGCTGTATGAAGCCTTCAAGTTCTGTGACACGCGGATGGCAACAGATTACTGGGTCAATTCACACGATCTGTGTTGATATTACTCAGCGTGATATCGTGCAAACACATTTTTCTAAATATTTCCACCGCTTGGCAATTTTCACTGGGGTACCTGCCTATTTTCACCTGGTTGGAATTACTGTAGCAAAGGAGCAAAACTTGCATCATCTGGAGACTGCAGCGGGAGCAGACATCCTCTTCTGGATCCAGCCGCACAAGTGGTAGAGATTACCCTTTGTGTGAGGTAAGATCAGCTGGGCTTTCTCAGATCACCCGTGGAAGCTGTGGGAGCTACACCCTTTGATTTTGTCTGAAACAGATTAAGGAACACTAAAACCAACTACTCTGCCAGCAAAACTATGGGGACAGTAACTCTGGCAGGCTGAAAGAGAAGAGTAACTGGGAGGTACTGGGGAGAAGAAATCTCTTTCCCTTGCATGGCTGGACCTGGAGGAGGACGTCTGCCAACAAACTGAATGACCCTGGAGAAGAGGAGCAGCTCTGCGGTGTCGGGAGAGGGAGCTTTCCAGTGCTGCCCTTCTGTCCTCGTACAGACGGATTTGGAGCAGAACGGTCTTGTTCATTCCTGGTCTGAGACAATACCCATTCAACTATATGGAAATATTCCCACTAACACAGTCACGCTGCACAGCCTTTGGCTACTCCTCTAAGACTGTTGACAAGGGCCAGTAGTTACTGTGGGATCTGTGGTTAAAGCTGAAATCATTTCACTGATCTCGCTGGGGAGAGAGGCAGGGAGCAGGGTACAGCTGGTACTGGAAGCATCTTTGGGCCCTGCTGGTTTGGATGAGGAGTTTCCCTTTGCTCCTGGGGAAGCGAAGTCCTCCGGGCACTGCCCGGCAGCTGTGGTCCCTTTGCACCCCGCCGAGCGGCTGGCGCCCGCTGGGGAAGCCAGCCTGTAATCACTAGCACCTGACATGCGCTAGATTTAATTTCTGACTTGGAGGTGAACTGCAACGCAATTACCAAATATGGTTCAAATTATAACCCAGCTTGGGTACAGCTTGCAAACTACAGTCCTCTTTGCTAGGCATTTGTCCTTGACAGCTAGAAAGGCACTGCACTGAAGCGAGCTCAGCAACTGCCTGGGAAAATGCTGGAGTAAGGACAGCATAGAGCCCAGCTATCACCTCTTCTTAAAAAACCATGCAGCGAGGCAGCGCTCAGCTGGAGACTTGGCTCGGGGAAGCATCCTTCCCACCCTGCCTTCTGTGGGGCAGCACATGAAATCTTCCCCATAGGAAGAAGGCACACACGGGCGCAGAGGCTGCCCACTGCCTCTCCTCACCTCCGGGCGTGGAGACCCAGCCACGAGGGAGGCTTCGGGGCTGGCTCTGCTGGGCACGGCAGGAAGGCTGGGCAGCATGGGGGAAGCAGCCTCCCCATCTCTTCCTCACTGTTGGGACTCCATGCTTTTCCTCTCCGGGGCAGGTTGGGTGCTGGCAGAGTGTGGCAGCAACCTGCGGGGCAAGAAGCCAAGGCCACCGGCCCTGGGGCCATGGCAGAGCTGGGCTGGATCCTCCGAGAGGGAGGCAAGATCAGGAAGCACTGGTGCATTGGCAGCTTTCTCTAAGCAAAATCCCTGAATCCCACACAGCATTTGCAAATCCTACCAGAAGCTAAGGCACGGCGCAGGCACTGCAGGGTGTTTATTCCCCACCACCGCCCTGCTGGCTGCTGTCGGCGGGTACCATTTTGGGGAGGTACCCCAGCATCTTGCTGCTCCTTGATGGAAAGTCACAGAGGCACAGCTGTGCTTGAGTAGTAACTCTCTCTGCAGCAGAGGCCCCCCTGCTATTGATTTCTACCCATTCAGCCCTGCTGTGGTATATAAAGTAGGCTTAGCGTGAGCCGTTTGCACCAGGGCTAGATTTATTCTCAGTGAGCATAGTTGTGCCTGACATTAGAAACACATCTTGCGCAGAATCTCATTTTTAACATCCGCTATAACATGCCTTATTGTAGCACATTCAACAAAGGAAAGGAGGATTTTTGGAAACAAACAAAAAATTAACTCAACATGTTACAGCAGTTTCTAATGTAGGATACCTGCAAAACCAGAGCTCACCATATGCTAAAAGTATCATATATTTCTTATACCTGTGGGAAAGATTTTTCTCTTATACATGAAATGGACTGTATTACAAACAGCTTGTTAAATGTGTGACAGATCGGCTTGAAACGATGGTTCTTGTACTCTACAGGCCTGCACATTTGCTAATAAACTGACTACATATACAAACAGTCTGTTCCAGGGTTTAAGCTCCTATTACACTGGTTCATGTTTCAACATGCAGCCACTCTGTAGTTTGTGTTTTCAGCAGAACAAGTAAGTGGATGCATATGCATTACAATTCCAGACATCATTCCATACCAGATGTGGTGCCTTTATTTTTAGTACTGCAGGAGTGTCTGCTGACCCTTTCTCGCCCCATGTCTAATGAAAGATTGACTGCTCTGGGTTTTCTTATGGTGAATTATATATTAGAGGACAGTGGATTTAAAAATTAATTCAAGATTAATTTAGGGATGACTGCACATGGAATTATTTGGCCAACAGATGAAAAATGAAAATTTCACTACAAAGAAAAAAAATTGTAGAAGTGTCAAATTTTAATCCAATTTTCTATAAAGAATGATCATGTTCTGAGACCCTTCTGAGGACTACAATTAATCATTCAGAGTGATACCCCTTTTCCACTTGCTATGCAAGCTCTCCTCTGAGCCAAAGCACCATCCGTGCTCCTCTGAAGCAGGGATTCATGTGCTCAGTCAGTAAAATAAATTAACACTGTACCAAATGGCTCCAAATTCAGGAAAACACAATGGCTGAAGCACACAGTTAGGTGAAAGGAGGCACAGCTATTGCATGGACTAAAAGAGAAAAAAATGTAGTACCACTTCTAGCCAGATTTACAGCTTCTGTGAAGGCTTGTAACTTTTTAGGCAAATGAGAAATGAATCAAAAGCCAGAAAATGGATCTCTTTCATTTGCGGCTCTGTTAAATTTTAATGGCAGTGCTAGATGTAATACAGACACCCCTGCTTCACTAAATCAAAAAGAAAACACAAAATTGACTAAATTTTATCTTATATGTTTAATTGTTGTGGGCTTTTTATATTAAATAAAATAAGAAGAGAAGACTCTAATGAAAAGCAGGCTAACAAGATGGATGCTAGGAGCTCACCTTACTGAGAGGGAAACAAACGTTGCAAAAAAAGGAATAAATAATTCCTTTGAACTAGTAAAACATATTGGTCTAAACAAGACTGTACTAAATAAAACCCTCCGGTTGTCATGATTTCAGTGGTATAGTCACATGTTTATTCTCTTTCAGACTAAGTATTTTAATATTACATAATTTTTATTGTTTGTAGTAATCCTTCTTTTCTGGACATAACATGCATGGAGGATGAAAAGAGGAAAACAGAGAAAATACACTGTATTCTTCAACTGTCAGAATGATCTCCAGAAATAATTTTTCTGTATTCTCATATCCACAATTTTTTTTATGTCCATTCTTAAAGATTAGCAGTACCTATTTTTCAAAGTGGTGAATGAACTGTAGAGAATGAAGCCTCACGCAAATGGAACTGTAAGCTGAAAAGAATTTAATAAAATTGAATGCACTCTCCATTGTGGAACATAGAAAATTTAAAGGCCTTGCTGCAACGTAGGAATAGTACTGAGCACATAGAATATGTTAACGACAAATTAACTGGGCAACCATGGATGCAGGATAAAAATTGCGTCAACTCAAGGGTTGCAGACTGCAGGAACAGAGCAGCTAATCTGCATAAGCTCTCCCTACCCCCCTGTCTGTTTTGTACCTTTCCCCTGGCTTGTTACCTTATTAGAGAGGAAAACATTTAAAAAGGGACTCCTGCAGGCTGGCTGATTTCTTGCTGAATCAGCCAGCTTGCTACTGAATTGATTTCTACATCTTCCACCTCATGAAAGCTAGAAAATGTTTTTAATTGAACATGCCCTTAATTTACAGGACATGCTGGTGCAGAAGACAAAAGGCTGAGAAAGGCAACAAATGCATCCTGTATTTATATAACATAACGATGATGAGGTCTTTTATATATTGGAAGTGAATCGTTATTTAATATGTGTTATTTTTCAAAAGGCAATGTATATACCATTAAATGTATGTAACGGAAGCATAAATGCAGTAGCATTTAATTCTGAAAAATAAATGGAATCTAGTAGGGGGGGAGGTATTGAATAGGGATGTGCTGTAAGTGTTTGGTGAATAAGGCCCTGTTCTTCCCAGGATCAGACACTAATGACACTGGAAATTGTTTTGACAATAAGATCGCTAGTTTTCAAATTGATCTGCTGAAGTTCAAATACATGTATTTTCATTGTGCTAGCAGGAGAAAGGTAATTTTGCTAACTCTGTTTTAATGGATTTTTTCAGCCAAAAATTATAGCCAAAAAAGTCTCATTTGAGTTTTTAAGTAAAAAACATGTAACAAAAATCTTTTCTCATGTTGTACAAGATATACAGGAGGTCTATTATTTATAGCCTTATGATAGTTGTGTGAAAATCAGGAGTTTCCCTATATATCCAAAGCAATTTCTACTGGGAAAGCTGGTTTCCCATACTGTCCTAGCCCAATGTTAACATAGATTTTAACCGAGAAGTCCTACAGTTTGGATTTATTACTACCAAAATTAACATCTATCATTTTTTGGAAGTTTAGTATTCTTGGATGAAAGCATAGCTACTTATTCAGGAATGTATTGACCTCCACAAAGTACTCTGGAAAGAAAAAAAAAAAAAGATTGGGTAAGTGGTCAGTCCTACAAAATTAACATTTACCACATCTTAAATGCTTTGAGATGTAACATCATCTGCTAAGACGAGCTCAGGGCGAGGAGCCAGGAGTTCCCGAGTTTTATTTGAGCCCTTGCTACCAGCCCAATGTGTAGCCTTGGGAAAGTTTACAGCACAGGGGATAATGGTTACTGAGCTGTTGCCTCATTGACCTAAGCGTTTGTATTCCTTTCTTGCCTTTTCAGTTTTTATCCCGATACATAAGTTTACGAGGCAAGGACAGTACCTGACTTCATAAGCAAGTATTCTGGGAGGGATATAAATCTCCAGGCTTCAGGGCATAAGCCAGCCTGTAATGCTAAACAAGGGAAACTTAACTTCCAGGCAGATTATCTCCAAACAGCCAGCTGTAGTGTTTCTTTGTCTGAAGCAGCTGGTACTGACCACTCTTGGAGATAGGGTACTAGGAGAGATGGATCACTGGTTTGATCCAGTATGGCAATTCCCAGGCTCTTTTACAGTGCCAATTATGTTACTGGCAGTCAATAACAATAATAAGATTACCGAGAGGAATTTAACTAATGAGATCAAATAAAGAACCAAAATTTGGTGGAAGGGAAGGTCCGTCGTATTGCCAGATGTCCAAAACATATTGAATCAAAGGAGGTTTTTTTTTTCCCCTGGTAATTTTAAATACAGCTTTTCAAAGTATCTGCTTTTGGAACCTTCTAATGTAATTTTAGTGAAATCAGTAGTTGCATAAAACAAAGCTTGAGAAGGAGCGTGACATATAATTAATGGAAGTGAGGGAGAAGTGGGAGGAAGGAGTAGAAAGTTTGTGAAAGTTTGCAGGATGGAAGTGTGCAGATTGGGAAGTGATGGATAACACTGAATTACATAAGAAGCCACAAATGGGGAGCCAGGAGAAAGAGGAAACCCTGCTGCACTGTCCTCAGAGTACGTTATACAATGTGTTTCCCAACAACAGAGTCTGGGAATCAAAATGATGCCAACAGTTAGCAGCCAACATCTGAGAGCTGCAAAGCACTGAATTCCCCCTGATAGGAGTGGACATTCGGAGGCTGTGAGCTCTAGAGAGATTTAAGCTTTGATTAGGGGCAGTGGCTTTTGCTTCACTTCACTTTCCTAATAAAATCTGTTTGTGGAAAGGATGGGGAGCCCTGACGCTGCTGGAGCTGCATTAGTCCGTAGGTTAGAGTACTGCGATCCCAGATGGCTGAAGCAACGCCAGCTGGTAGCACTTGGACAAAGAGTTCAGTCTGATGAAACACAGCCTGACAGCTGGTATCAGATGCTGGAGAACTGTAAGTTTCACTGAACGTGTTGCTATTGGAGCCATGACAGAAATTTCAAGGGAGGAAAAAAAATTAAATTTGAGAGACATTAGTAGAGGATCTCGTCTGCATTGAAAGGAGAGCTCAGCCATGCTTTGCTGATGTTGCCCACTGAGGAGTTGGCCTGATGTTTCTAAGGGTCTGTTTACACTACCACGTAGTAGGAACTTAGTATGATTTCTTGTTCAGAGGAACCATTGGCAGGTTCCAAAAACAAGCCTAAACTTGAGGCCATTATCTCGTTTGCTAAAAGCTGGATCCAATTGCATCACAGTATTTTGGCAATGGTCCCTTACTTGCTTTCAGTTGTAATGCTGAAGGGACGAAAAGTCAGGATGCAAACTTTATAAGGATTTACAAATCAAAAGCCAACATTTTTGACTGCACCTACAGATTGACCAGAAGAGTAGGGAGCCATATCACAAAGGGACTCCCCTGCATGGGGATGCAGCTGCATTTTGTGGCAGCTGAAGTTTGGGCCTCCATCAGAGGTAGACTTGAATAAACTGCATTGTGGATAATGAAACTTAGACATCTCTGTGAGACAAAAGACAGCTTTGAAAGATAAGTCTTTTGGCTAGGCATAGGTGGAAAGACAACCTCACATTTGACTGCCACTGCATCCTGACCATCAGCATTTAGGAGGGTACCCTCGGGTTACTTTCTTTGCCCTGCTGTGTCAGTAGTTTCTGGGTACCTCACACTTAGAGTTCCCCACCCCAGCACCAGTATTTCTGATTTTGGACATATCTTCAAAGACCCTCTGTCTTACCTTAGCAGCCTATTGCATGTTAAACGTATTGCATATTCACAGATGTGGGGCTGGGATTTTTACCACCTTATTTTTGCAGTCTAAAAGGCATCAAATCTAAGCTTGTCATCTGGGCTTTCTCAGTAGCTAGTGGAGATAGTAAAACTTGATTGGAGTAGGTGATATGAATTGTCATTGGCAGATGCCAGTTGCCCTCCTTTAGGTATAGAAGAGAGTATAAATGGTCTTCTCAGAGCAGATGTTGTTAGCATTTGTTTAGTTAAAGTCTGGGCACGTCAATCCCACTGTGTTTGAGATTTTAAGACATATCCCTCTTGGCATGATTTGTTGTTTAGGTTAGGTGTGTCCCCATTCATCATGTCATTGTGGTGACTCCTGTTTGCCAATAGCTAAGTCTTTCCTTGCATTGTAGGAAAACCAGCATCTTTCTTAGGACTGCGAATCTAGTGACAGTTTTGAGCCCTGAGATACCTATGCCCGTTTGTGGATTTATCTCTAAATACCAAACAAACAGGGCCTAGGAAGTCTTAGAGCAGATTAAAAGACTGGATGAAAAGGGAGCCGTAAAAACAAGTGTCCATACTAATGCACCAGGCGCCTCTCTGTCACACACAATGGTCTTACATATAAACTCAGTAACAAAACTCTTTACAAAAATGGAGTGTAGTGGGTTAACCTTGGCCAAGGGTCAGACACTCTCTCACCCCCCCTCCTCAACAGGACATTAGGAGAAAACAGGATGAGAAAGACCTTCGGTCCAGATAAAGACAGGGGGATCACTTAATTGCCATCATGGGCAAAACAGACTTAACTTGGGGAAAAATAACTTAATTTATTGCCAACTAAAATAGACTCAGGTGGTGAGAAACAAAGGCAAGCATTAAACCAACACCTTCCTCCCCCCTTTCTCAGGTTCAAGTCCAGGCTTCCCTGAGGGCACAGGGTGGGTGGAGGGGGTTACAGTCAGTACATAGCACACTTCCTCTCTGTTGCTCCTTCCCTCTCCCACCTTTCCCCTGCTCCTGTGCAGGCAATCCCTGTGGGCTGCAGTCTTTCAGGGAAAAACCTGCTCCTGCCTGGGCTTTCCATGGGCTGCAGCTTCCTTTGGGGCACATCCACCTGCATGAGGTCCTCTGTGGTCCACAGTGTGGATACCTGCTTCTCCATGGTCCTCCATGAGCTGCAGGGTAATACCTACCATGGAGCACCTCCTCCTCCTGGGCACAAACACCCAGTACAGGGAGCAGCAATGGAAAGACCTTCCACATAGTAACTGTAAACACGCTTTTGTTTACATGTTTGCCTTTCAAAATTTCCCTTTTGAAAGTTTTTTTTTAAATCATTCTTTCTCTTCTGTTTCATCTTTTCCATTTGACCTCAGAAAAAGAGGGTGGAAGACAAATGGCACACCACAAAAGGAGAAAAGCAGGCAACTTATAAAAATGAAAGCCTTCAAAACCAAACTGTTTTGTTTTACAGTTTTGCCTAAAAAAATAAAATAATAAAAAAAATTAAACTTTTCCCAGAAAGGATTCTATATTCAAAAGGTTGTTTTCAATGTGTTATTATAAAGAAGCTAGCAAACCAGCCTTATAAAACAAAATAATGAATGATATTGGGGAACCTTTTATCTCCTTCTTTAAGAGTGTCATCAGACCAAAAGGGCAACCTCATTCTTCTTCCAGAGCTCTAAGGACAAGGATGCTTTGATTTTCCTTGATGGCATCTAAAAGCAATGAGATAGTATCCAAGAGCCAATCTTAGAAAAGCAAAAGCAAAATGCTTGCTCTCTTTTCTATCTATATTTCATAATTACTCAGAATTACTCTAAGTCAATAATCAATGCCATTTATTCCAGTGAAAATTATTTAATGGCATAGAGCCATCAAGTCATAACTCATTCAATAAGTTGCATGTATTTCCTCTTTCCCCTGTCCCTCTCACTGTTTGTCACATACACCCGCTGTGTAATGTTTCAAATTAAAAGGAGAAATTGAGGGCAGGAAGTGTGTTACTTGTACATCAGTTTATTAAACCCCTTATTTTCATTGGTGCTTTTAAATGCTGTCTTGACTGGAATAAAGAACTCTGGCATAATTTTTGTTCACTTAATAAATGAAATATTTATTACTTTAATTACTGAATGGAGTTATTTAACTGGATTTGCCTTATATTTCACTTTTTTTTTCTCTAATGAAATATGATTATTTCTTTTTTTTTTTAATTTTATTTTTCTATTTTTGCTAATCACAGTAACTATATGGGAACCCTTGTGTTACACTACACAATTTTATCAGCACAGAAGCTTAGCTGAAAAAGCAGTAACAAAAAATGAGGTTCTAACACAGCAAATCCGCACTTAGCAGAGCTCCTTTATTCAGTGCAATTAAAAGAGCCATCATTTTTCTTACCACTGCTTGGTGGTGGGCACCAAACTGCCACTTGGAGAGATGCCAACAGCACACACCATTGACTACCCTTCCAGCAGATGCACAATTTACCAAAGTACAGGACTGAATGAGGTGAAAATGGAAGCAAAAGCCAAGCAGACTAAGAGAAATCAGCATTCGCCTTTTGCATTGCTAAAGTCCTCAGCAGTGAAAGGTGGGCAGAACCCCTAGATCCACCTGGGAAGGGGACAGGGAGCATGACACTCTGGAAGTGCATTATCAGAGAGAAGAACAGACTGCAAGCAGCAGCAGGAAATTCAGCTTCAGGAGATTTATGAGCAGCGGTGTCCAGAAACCCAGTGAGGAGCCTCTTGAACTGTAGAGCTGTGTTAGGAGAAGCTTATTCCCTCCCTCTTCCCCAGCATGGGCACACTGGGCAGGTGCTAGGACATTCTGATTTCTTGCCTTGATTTATTTATTTGATGAAAAATAATGAAAGGGATGATCCTCAAGAGTCCTTGGAGATTCCATTAACTCTGCAAATTGAGCGTATTGATAAGTTGGTGATTATTTTGAAATGAACTAGAGAAAGTGAAAGGAAAAATCCTTGTAGGAAGGGTCTGTTTAATGCACAGAGATTTTAAAGAGTAGGTAATATTTCAAGTGTATCAAAATACAGTAAAAAGACCAGGGGTTAATGATACTGGCACAATAGTTGGAACCACATTATTATAATTCTCTTGGAAAGCACTATGGAGCATATGGAGTGAATGAGGGGCCTATGTGTGCATAATAAGTTCTGTATGGGGATAAGGTGAAGGAGCAAGAGCTCTCTTGTGTGTAAGAGGCACTAAATAAGGGGAAGAAAATGATTTAACTACTTGATGGACTAACTTTGTACATAGCAACACATTCAAGGTGCCCTATCCTTTAAGCAGCAACATACATAAATTCACTTACTGCCATGATTCATCTTCACTTCACACAGCAAATACCGCTACAAATAGTCTACAGAGCACATGCTGGAGAGTTGGCTGTTCATAGACACATTCACATTGCATCAGAAACCTGGTATTTTGTGCTGTGCAGAACTGTTAAGCGTTTACATTACAACTTTGTTTCCCTGCTACTGCATTTTTCCTTTATTTCTGAATAGATTTTGTTGTTTCCAGTTCTCAAGTCACTGGATTTTTTGCGCAGGGATCCGACCGCCTCTTAGAGCATCATATCAGTAATGGAGAGCAAGGGAAGACAAAAAATGCCCTTGAAGATACTCCTCAATTCCAAAAGATTCTGCTGGTGGCTTTGAAGGGTGAGTGTTTGCTCACTTAGATGAAAACTAATTTTAACCATCTAACAATAATGTTGTAAGAAGTTTAGACATCAAACTTAGACTAGGGGACTAATTTTTAAACAGCTAAAGATATGTGAAGTGAATCCAACCCGAAAGACTGTCGCTTATTTAAAAGAGGAGAAATTACACTGCAAAAAGTATGCAGAGAGAATTTACAGAAAGAAAAACCCATAAAGTGAGTCTTCTGCCTAATTTCCACTCAGTATGGTCTGTGCTGAGCAGAACAGGGTCTTTAATTCATGAAAAAATTGTGCTACTAGTAAATAGTGAAATACTCAGGAGATAAGAAAAGTAACCCAGTTCTGTAGGTGGAGCTCTGAACTAGGGTCCAGTTCTACTTTTGGTCCAATGGACCTAAAGGTTTTGAAATCTTCCAGGGTTGGGATCATATAATTAAGTATTCCATGGTGTGAGGTACAGCAAAAGTGTGGAATTAAGGTAGCAAAGGCCACCGGGATATTATTTTTTCCTATAGAGTGACTGGTATTGTTTCTCTTATATTGTTTTAGCAGAATCGTTGCATGAACTAATTAGAACAAGGTGTAGAAAGGCAGTTAATGTGCAGTGTTCACTGAAAATATTCACTGAGTTTCGCCAAATTAATCTCTTATGCCTAATTTTTAGAATTTTTAATACATTTGGGACTATATTTCCATTTTTCCTTTAATGTCTGCATTTGCTTTCACCTCTAATGAATTGAGGGCAACAATATTAATACTTTAACTCATAAAATTCTTACAGCATTTCTACTATAAATTAGAAAAAAGCCAAATACTTTAGAAACCAAAAGCTGGTACACAAACTCACTATGCAGGTAATGTCACTTCTAGGAATCTTTTGGTTATGCCTATCTGTAATTGACTTAATCATCCTTTACAAAAAAAAGAAGATTGAGAAATTGAAGTTGTTTATAAGAGTGTACCACATAAAGGAACCATTTTCAGCAGTTTATCAGGGTTGCATTTGGGCATATGATTCCAACAGCCATGAAAAAGCCATTTTATTTTCCAAACTATGTGGTACATCTTCAGTAATAAGATTCTTCATAAAATCAGTCTCAATACAGGCAGTACATAGCCTTAAAATTTCTTTAACAGAAAGTAAAATAGCAGTCACCCCTTGGTAGAAGACTTTCAAGGCTCAAGAACTAAAAGTCTTCCTCCAAACTCAGTCCTGTCTCTTGTTGAGAGAACAGGGAAGCAGAAGATAAGGCATAGGGGGTATATTTTAAAACATTCAGGTATTTACAAACATTCAAAAGCTAATCACTGACCTAAAAGTTGATGTTTAGGTATCAGCAGTTACAATAATGCATCATTATTTTGTGTAAATAGGTCATTACACTTAGAGTTATAGCTACTGCATCACTTCAGTACGGAAATACGATGTCCACTGGAAAGACTGTAATGAATTCAGCAACAGATGGGCAAATGAATTAGAGACTGGAAAATAAGGGGGTAAATAAACTCAACCTGTTTGGCTAGATGAAGAGAAGGATGAAAAGTAACTCGATCACTGGGTATACGTACTTATGCTTGGAAACTGAAAATAATTAGGCAAGGGCATTTCAGCCTTACTGACAAATGTATATTTATCTAACCTCAACTTTCATCCAGTGTCTGGAAGCTGTTCCTTTTGCAAGTCAGAAGCTTTCCAGTGATTGGAAGCTGAAGTTAAACAAATTCAATCTTGAAATAAGAAGCAATTTCTTAACAGAGAAAGTAATTAAAGATCAGAACATGCTCTTGCTTCACATGAAGATGGTGAATTCACCATTAGTTTAAATACTGTTGTAAAACAGGGACACATTAATCCAGCTTCTGAAAGAAATTGTGCAGCCTGTGGGAAATGTTGAAGAGAGAGGACTGGCATATGTGTTTGCTACAGGCTCTCTAATGGATTCCTTGTTATTGCAAGGGTACAAGGCATTAATGGAAACTTTAGTCTGTCGTGTTCCTCTGAAATGCTTTCATCTTACTCAAGTTCTCAGGCTCGAGAAGATAGGGATAAGAGGATGAAACTCTGTGGCTTCAGAGTATTGAGGTTAGAGTGCATCGCTCTGGACTTGCACGCAGTGAAATGACAGATGTGAGAGGTCTGCAGCAGCTTTACAGGGAATCCCTTTATGCCTGAGTCTTTGCACAAGCCGCATGGTACGCTGCTCCAGCAGGCCCACCACTGGTGGTGTTGCCAGATGTCACCTGGACCTTCCACGTAGAACTGCATTCTAGGGTGCCTAAGTTTGTATCACGTTTACATGTAATTAGACCTACCGTTCTTCTTTACCCTGTCCACTGATGGGTATCTCATGGGTGCCTAGCCAGAAACATGCACCCTTGGGGATCAGGGGGGCACATTTTCCTAAACATGAAAACAAAGATAAAAATGAAAGCAAGGGGTTGGAGAGAGGAAGCTGAAGTTTGTTCTGTTGTAACAACTGGAGGCCAAACGGGAGGCACCCTGTTACATACAGTGAGACTAGTGCTTAGATAAGCAAAGGAAATGGGGGAAGAAAACAGATGTGAAGTGCCTTTCCCAAGATCACACAGCCGGCCAGCTGGGAGCTCGACCGACCAGCTGGGGCTCTCCCTGCTAGTCCAGAGCCTATGCACCCTCCAGCATCTCTGGTGCAAGCCATTGAATTGAAATATATTTATAGTTATGATTCTTGCAAACAGAAGTAGTCAAGGAGAAAATTTCATTGTCTGCATCAGCTACTTTCCATACCTGCATAAAACAACAATTAGAGGCCTCAGGAAAGATATCTTGACCATTATTAACTCACAGTAATGATACAGTGATGACATAAATACAGGGAAATAATTGATAGTATTTGTTCATACTAAAATTTTGCCCTCCCTCCTCCCTCTCTCTGTCATCTTTTGTTTGGCTCTTAGTGTAAATAATTGGTTCTGTTGTCTAAAGCATATACCCTGTTTATTAGGTAGGAGTATAAAGTGAGGCTCCAGATGTCAGATCAGGACCTCCTTGTCCTTCTCCCTCCCTGGTTAGTGAAAACATTGACAAAAAAGACAATAGCAACAAAAGAAGAATCCAGCAGAGGAAGCATGTTCAGTCATCCTCTGTACACCCCTACCGTACACCTCTCCTCTGTACACCCCTACTGTAAGTAACATACGAGAACATTTGTAACACATGCCCCTAGCCAAGGGTAGCGACTGGCAGGCATTCCCAATGTGCTGTAATGGGCTACAGCTCTCTGGAAAAGTGATATTTCATCTTCACAGCTATGCTGAGCCAAAGCGAGAGCTGGAATCAGAAATGCTGTCAGCCACTCTGAACTCCTCTGCTTTGGCATGGTAACACACTAACTCAAGGTATTGTGAAAATATTACTTTTAAGTATAAAAGCTTGGTAAGCTGGCTAGAGTAACAAGCAATGCGACACTGTCTTGCTGTCTCTTCTCTTATTATTTTTAGAAACCCCATTTTAGAGACCCAGAAAAACATCTTTAGCCTAAACTGTGAACATTCTGCTCTACTGTCCTGTTCGGCGCCCAAGCCTTAAGGACAGTCAGTTCCTTAGCTTTTCAGAGATACATTTTAACTATTCAGCTTGAGTAAGGAGCCTCCATAGCCACGCAAAACTCAGATAAGATTTGATCCATACAACCACCTTTCTCTGGGACAGAAGAAGGAAGAGGTAAGTTTAAGGAAGTAAACTTTTCAGCCTATATTGAAATATTAATCTATAGTTTCTACGTTCCTATGGTCTCACTAATTTAGTACCAAAGCATCCTGGATACACCTAGAGAAATGAGCTCTGCTTCCTAGAAGCAACGAGAGCAGCTGTAGCAGCTGCGTGGGAAGGGGACCGCAGCATCTGTGTTGCTGCCTGGTGCTGCCCAGGTCACTCCTGCTTTGCTTTGCCCCAGCGGGCTGTGCTGGGCTGTGCTGATGTGGACTTTGGGGAAGGAGGCTGCATTCCTGCATGCCCAACCCCTGCCCACCTGCTGTCCACCCACCACATTGCAAGGGCCTGACGGGAACTCCGGAAAAGGTATTAATAGGTTATCTTGGAGTAAAGGTCAACAGAGGAGCATACATACTGCTTAAATTAGTGTGCTATATTTACAGCAAGAGTTGCAAGTTTCAGTCGCTGGAAGCCTCTTGAAAAGAAATGTGACCTCTATGCCCATGACAAATCATTATTTCTTTCCCTGAAGTTATAAGCATGAAAAACCACAGTAATGAGTTATCAGACATTTTAAACTGGGATTATTTCTGTGCTTCTTTGTAAGGATGTGGTGTAAAACCCTGACTGATCTCAGTAGGAGATTATATAGAACAATGCAAAATATTCTAAAAATTCTGAACAAAATCTTCCCTCAGTCATGAATAAGCACATAAGCATGCCTAAGTGAGCAATTATTTTTTTCATACATGTGATGGAAATAAATTGTGTTAAGTGAAAATAGATGTAGATAATGAGAATTCAGCACAGAAGTAATTTCAAACTTTTATTTTTCAGATTCCAACAAAAGCAAGTGTCTTCTAATCCTACTCTATTTTAACACCCAAGAATCAATATCAGAATCTCAGTGGACCTTGTGGGTTTAAAATTAGCTAGAAGAGTGCAGGCTCTGCTCTTTATGCCAGGGCAAACCAGCATCCAAGCTGGCAAACATTGCTGCTTCTGCAGCTGCGTGAGTAGCACAATGGTGAAAATACCAGGAGCACAGACATTTGCATGTGAGGAGATACTGTAGCTACAGTTTTGCAAATAAAACGACAGTATCACTCTTCTATACCTGCTCAATAACCAGCTCTGGGCGATATGTTTCTAGCCACATAAATAAGGTTTTTTTAGTTCATGGGGGAAATGTCCATTTTTGGATGATGTATAGAAAATAGATTACTTGAGACAATCTTTAACCCCACTTAAAGTGTAGATAAAGGAAAGTAAATGAAAATTAAGATAGAATAGTAGACAGCTTTCAGTTCGGAAAATTTGAGCCCTTTTTGTTTTCACAGGGGTAAGCTGCCGCTGGAATTTCACAAAATAACTTCTCAGTTCTCCAGCATTCTCCACCTGGGCATCTCAAACTTTGTCCATTTTATGGTGTAGAAAGATAATAATGTCATCATTTCAAGGGGTGGGAAGATAAGCTCCAGAAACTTAGACAAAGCTTGACTTTTCAGTCTTTGGCAGAATGTGGAAACAGAAATATAGTGCCCTTATGTGTAATTTCCTGCTTCTATATCTTGGCCTTTCTCAATGTAAACTAAGAGAAAACCAAGCCCAAATTTCCTCCCACTAAGGAATATGCATGAGCTTATCTGAGAGCAGACTATGCTGCTATTCTTTTTATAAGAAATAGCTCAGACCACACCTAAATACCAAGCAATGAACATTTGTGGCATTTGAGCCATTAATTTCCCAGACAACATTTCTGATGGTGAATGGCAGAGGATGTTGTGTGGGTTTTTTTCTATCTCTCGTCTTCCCCTGCCCCCCACGGCCACTATTGGTCTTGCTGCTGTGTCTTTATCATACTTTGTACGATGGCATGTCTACTTTGGGAAATGATGATTCCAGTGTGGGTGGATGGAAAGAGATCTGCCAGAGGGTGCAAATTTCAAATTGCTGCCACGGATACACCCTTCTGTGCTGTCTTCTCAAGATACCAGAAAAAGTCTCTAAGGAATGCCTGGGGCTTGACTCTCAGCATAAAGATAGACTTCTACACCACGCATTTTTCTTTCACTATTAAGGAAACAGACAGCGTAAATACAGCTAATGAATTCAAATTGACTTAATTACTTATTCATAGAGGAGGCCATTATGAAATCCTTACTGGAAGTGGTGAAATATTTGTATGTTTATCCCACTGATGCCATTATTGGGCTCGGAAAATTGTTTAAAATGCTGCTTCCAAGTCAAGGTGACTCACCATTGGTGATCTTTACACTAAAGTCAGACTACATAACTTTAAAATATCGATAAGCACAATGTGTAAGAAGTATTCCAAAGCAGGGTGCAATGCTTACCACTGTAAATGTGAGACACTACTATGTGAAATATATGAGAAATGGGGGGAGTACAAAATTTGTGTCTAAAATAATGCTAGTAATGATTACATACCTTATCTACCTCAGCCAATAACATGCTTTTCTCAGATGAGAAGAGTGCCTGTCTCTAGCTGAGTAAACTGATTACTCAGTTTCTGTTTCCCTGCATGTCTGTCCTTATTAAAAGGAAGTGCAGAAGTTCAGCTGGATATGTGCTGTAGCCTGTGCTGCTGACTCTGTTTCGGGGTGGGGCGGGGGTGAGAGAGGGAGCTGATGCAAGGAGGAAAATGAAGATTTCAGAATATTTATGGTAAAGTATTAACTCAAGAAGTCACTTCCTTGGGAAATGTTTTGCTTATATAAAAAAAAAAAAAGACAAAAGTTTTACATCCCTGTTTGAGGTCTTTATTCCCTCAGTGTGGTATAGTACAGACTCCCAAGTTGATGTTTTACCAGAGTTCTGAGTAGCCTGCAATGTCTGTGTGTATTTAATGTTTTGTGCATGAAAACTGTTGGCTGATGTAACTGCTTCATCTTCCTTGAAGTATAACTGAACCAGTAGGTCTAGTCTGCTTTCCATTAGCTTGTATATATGTGTGTGTCACCTAACATAGTACTTGTAAGAAAACTCAGCTAACTCATAGTTTCTGTTCATCAGAGCAAGATGTAAACAGCAAGGTTTATAAGGAGGTCTGCCTGCTTATCCTGAACCCTATTGCACACCCAGGCTATGTCACTTAGACTCATTAACCTTCTTTTCCATGGATACTAACTTATGTTATGCCTTCCTCCCAACAGGCGCACTTAATCACTGCATATGCATAATGATTAGAAATCATGGGACTTGATAATAATATAGGATGGAGTTGCTTCCACAAATTACTGCTTGGAGTAGTGCACACTGCTCTAAATCAGTGTATTTATGTGATATAGAAGAAGAAAAAAAAGGTGAATGTGTGATCTATGTCAAGGATTTAAAAATAGCATTCTTCTTCTATGAAGAAATTATAGAAATGAGATTCATCAAACCTTAGGCATCAGTGGTCTATGTTTATTAGCTGAATTAGTGCTATATGCTGGTTACTGAGAGAGAGGGAGAAGCTATATTATTTTCTTCCCCCAAAAACCCAAGGTCTTCTAATATCAGGACACTTTCAAGGCTGTGTTAGACTCCAGGAAGTCTCAAACAAGTATAAAATTCATATTTGTGCAAATACGGTGTTCTCCTCCCAAAGGAAATAGCCAGAGATTCTGATACTATGATTGGTATTCTGTGAACAGTGTATTAGGCAGCAGTATGAAGTCTTAATGTTTTACTGGCACTTCTTTTTGCTTTATTCCTTTGACATAGACATATTTATGCAGGTATAAGCTCTTATACAGTTAAAAAAAGAGCAAACAAAAAACAACCCCCAAACAAGAAAGTTAATGTGATGTGACTTATGCATTTACAATCACACCTTTGTTACAGTTTTTACCGGTGTAACTGTGGCTATGGAGAGATGTCCTCTTTCATACCTAGTCGTACAGCTGAAGATAGTGCTATTAATAGACTCTTCCTGGTGGAAGAATCACATCAAGAGAAGTCAGACCATTTAGCTCCTATTTTCCTCATCCCTGGAAAAGAAGCACAGATCTTTGAAAAATGAGAATTGCCTATGCTTTTTATTAGTAAAAAATAAATAATGTTAAAATAATAAATATCATCCTTCTGTCTTTCGCAGTTGTGAAGGCAAAACTTTTGAGATGTGGTCAAGCCTAATACAGGTATGTGAGCTATTGGCAGTGGAAGCGAAAAGAAAAAAAAAAAAGGATAAGCAGAGAACTGATGAGGTGTTGAATGTTTTAAGTGATTACTTATTTGTGAGTTTGTATTGGTGATGAGGTATGATCTTATCAACATTATCTCAGTGTTAACAAAGTTGTGTGTGTAGAAGGAATATACCTGTTCATCTTTCACATATCTTTCACTTTGTGTGCCCATGTAATGTATATGTAGATAAAGATGTACTGTATCTCAGTTACTATACATCTCGGTTGACTCATATATGTTTGAGAGTATGTATATATATGTATGTATACATATATATATACATGCAGCAAGAGACATGTATATTTAAGTTGTTAGAATCAGATTTGACAGTGTCAGTGATACAACACAGCTGTTTTAAACTGGTTAGCTCACCACTTATCTATTACAGCCAGGAACAATATCATTAGGAACATTATTATTGTATTATACTAGCTCTAGAGTTTCCAAGTAGGAAAAAAAAAAGGAAAAAAGGCAGGTGCAAGTGGATACTGTTTAGGAATGACAAATTGTATTACAGTTTTTAAACATGACAGACTGAGCCTGAATTCTCCATGGAATGAGGAGGCAAAGATATTGACTCTTCAGCATCCCAGTACAAAGATCTGTAAAATATTTGTTTTCCGGAAACTATTTCTGGTCTTCACTGAATAGCCTGCTGTTAAAGTGTCCTACTCCTCTTGCATGGAGATACATGAACCATGAAAGCAGCCTGCTGCAATGTTGATTCTTTGGTGTTTAGAAGCTCTCACCTTGCTAGACTCAAATTTCAAGGTTTTGGCACATATCTAAGTAAACAAACAAGCTTATATCTAGTCCATTTAAGCAGAAACATGGGACCTTAAGAAAGGCAAACGGACAATTCATATGCATTTAGAGCCTTTTTGAAGGACTTCAGTAGGTGTTTGTGTGCTGTCACTGCCAGCAAATCAGATAATCCAAAGTTGATGGAGTTAAAACTAATCTGCTGCTTAAAAATATTTACTGTTGACACAAGAGAACACTGCTTCTTCAAGCAGTCATCTGAGTTTGGGATCACTAAGCTTTGCTACACATCCCTGAATCTTAAGATAGTGAGCCATCTGCTTATGAGAACTTTAACCACAGTAAAATGTGAATCTGGAAGGAGCAATATGTCAAAGCACTTTTGAACCTTCAAGTTCAGAAGCTTTTGAATAATTAGGTTGTCTCAAAGTCTCCTTACTGAGTCTGAAATAAGTATAATACTCCAATATACTGATAAAAATCAAACATACATAATAGCATATGTTCTTACAATTACAAGTAATTCAGTTACCACAAATTGGCAAATTATTGCTTATCAGACATCCACAGTACATGAGTCTATGGGAGCTGCTTGCCTTGTGCCTGCTTCACTTGTGAAATAAAATCTATTAGCATAAACTTCGTCTTTGGTTTCACTTTGGTTTTGCAAGGACAAGAAGCATGCAGATGAGCCATTATTGTAGCTCAGATGACAAGTGGTAACTTGTTAAGTTCTGACAACTGGATCACTCACAATGGCTTGAACACATCCCAGATATGTCTCTAACAAATCCTTTTATGCTAAAAAAATATATTTAAATCTTTTTTTTTTAGTAGAGAATTAACTTCCTGAAATTGTAATCTTCTTCCAGTGAGAAAGAAAGGATTTTTAACCTGTTGATGGAAGCATGCTAAGTATTGCTTTTTCTGTTTCACACAAAAAGCAGAGCTTCTGAGAATGCTTAAGAAAACAGATTTAGAAACGTTAGTGAAATTTCACAATCCCAATCAAAACTTCCCTTCATAACATATGTTACAGCAAACTATTAGGTGAGATGCTCAGGACTCTGGCACAGAGTTCCTTGCTCTGGCTGAAATCCAGTGACACAGCCCAGTCCTGCCACTACAGATTTGCCTGGACATCACTGGTCTCTCAGCTGACCAGAGTTACTGTGATAACCCTGTTCTTCTCTCCTTGTTTGAGTGCTGTGAGATGGGGCCCAAGTCAGTGAATACCCTACCCAGTTGGCCTCGCTGTCCTCCCAGGCTCCTGGTGCCTCTGCTCTTGCAGGGAAGCCCCACACTTACAGCTCTTGGACAATACTGTCTTCTGGACTAAAAATCATTTTTATACTGCTCTGCACTGTGAACAGAATAATTGTTCTGGAATAAAGTCACTGTGATGGTCAATTTCTTCATGAATGATTTCCTACTTTTAGGATTGGAGATTTGATGGAGGTCACTGTCTATAACCTGGAAAATCCTTTTCAGTATGGAAATGACATGTAGAGAATTAGCAATAGAGTTGTATGAAGCATTTGCAATGAAGCCAGACAGCACAAAATTGACCTCTTTGGGGATTTCATTATGAAGTCAAAAAAATAGGCCTGTGTTGCCAGGAGTTTTCCTAGTGTTTGCTGGCATTATGGGTCAACCTTGCCACCTTGTGTTTTGCCTTGCAAGTCAAGCAGTGTTTGCAATTTCTTGTGGCTTTTATACAATGTCAGATATAATGTGTTTTTATTACTTTTTGCTTTGCATTGCTGAATGGATTTCAATCAAGTGCTTAGGAGAGAGAAAGTGAGTTTAAGTAAGTAGCTTGAAATTGAAGGAAAAATTGGCGAGAGTCTTCGTGAAGAAATACCAGAATATTTCTCATAAAAAGTACAGAAAGCAGTCAGTATTGTATCAAAGACAGCAAGTAGGGTAGCTCAGGTGACTACTAGTCTGTTCTCTGATACCAGTGAGAACAGAATAATGGAAAGTGTTGTATGAAATTCAATTAATAAAGAATCAAAATATCAGAATATATTTAATGCCAGCCAACATGATCTAATGGAAAATAGGTCTTGTCACAAAAACCTGAATTCATTCTTTAATGAGATTACAAGTTTGGTTGACAAAGAACCTATGTAGACATAATGTGGTTAGAGTTATGCCAGGATTTTCTACTTCCTGGGGTAAAAGAAATATAGCGTTGAATTACGTCAAGAAGGCACGCAGTAAATGAATTAATAATTGGTTGACATTTGAAAAAGTAGCTGTCTATGGCAAACCATCACCAAAGAGAGAGCTTACTGGTAGAGTTCTGCCAGGATCAGTGTCAAACCTGGTTCTATAGAACAACTTTGCCAGTGATTCTAAATATACAGTTACTAATCATGAAGTTTTCCACAAAGATTAGTGGAATAATAAAGAACAATAAGAACAAGGCATTCAAACAGAGACATCTGCTCTGCAAGACCCACGGTTCTCATTTAGCTTATTGAAAGGAAGACTCAAGGTGGGTTGATTTCATTGCAAATGAATTTTCATGGGAAGAAGATGATAAATCCTAAAAGACAGCTTAATCTGGGAAAGGAGGGTAAAACAAAAATCAGTGATAGAACATTTTAAGTCAAGCAAATTCAAATTAGAAAAATTAGGCAGAAACTTTCAGTAGTCAGGTTGATTACTACTGAAATGCCAAAAGAAGTATGTTAGTCAAATACATCTTCCTGGATTAAGTGTAGAAGTAATCCATAGTAGCTTGTAATGTATAGGAAATCAGGAAAGATGTCCTAATGTTGATCAATCATACCGAAAATTGTATCTGTCTAAAAAATTTCAGAAGTGTTCTGAAACTCCACTGTGTAGAAGGCAGATCAAGTCTAAAGGGTTCATATTTTCCTCTCCCTGAGCAACCTTCTCCATGGGCAGAAATGGCCATCCTTGGAGATGAGAATGAACAGCGGGGATGGATGGACCAAAACCCTTTTAGTCAGATCTTCTGCCAAAAGAACGGAAACATAGCCTAAAATTGTTCACACACATTCTTTACCGTCCTAAATAGGACTTACATTATGTTTCTCTGTGCTTGTTCATGTAGGTGATTTTTATTGGCAAAAGTCTGTGAGCTCCTTTACCTGAGCCACAGCTCAGGGCAGTCAACAGGAGTTTATAATCTTTAGATCAGAATCTCAGCTAAGGAATCAAAGCAATATGTAACTAATCTGATATATTTTGACTCCAAAATATCATGAATTTATAAGTACTTATGCATGAGCTTAACTTCACATACTTTAAGCATTTACAGGCCTTTCAACAATGATAGAATTGCATAAATCTGTGTGTAATAATAAATTCCATCATTAAAATCTCAGAGACTATCAAGATCCACAATGGACCCTAATAAAAATATCCAAATGAATAACAACATAGTAATAAGTTAACCTGATGAGATGCTTGTAGACTTTCATGGAGCATTGGAATATAATACATATTTAAGACTAAGATGAACACTCCGTTGTTCTAGAGAGCATCAGATTAGAAAGCTCCATTCTTTCCTGTGACATTAGAAACACAGTTAATGCGGTAGATGCCAAAATTATAATTTTTAGCAGGAAGACACCAAATTCTGGTAAGCAGCTACCCTGCAGGGTTTTTCAAAGATTGACTATGTTGCACAACATCTTCTACTTTTAAATTGTATTTTCCCTGTTGTTTCTGATTTTCATAAGATCTCTGGCAATTAAGGAATACAGATCTATTGTCTGGATGTTTATTCTCTATTACAACTTTTGTCATTTAAAGAAGCCACTGTTTTCATAAAAATGCTGAAGAATGCAATCTTCATCTTTGGTCTTTCCATGCCTTTTAGGAAAGCCTGATAGTCATAGAGGCCCTAGCAGTTTACAGTTGGAACCTCTCTGGCACATACGCTGCAAAAAACTATCTCCAAGGGTTCCCTCCTAAATTCCTGTGGCAACACATGCTGATAGTAGGGTGCAGAAGAGCATAAGGGACTTTTAAACAGTCAGGGAAACAGCTGGCTCTGCTCTGCGAGAAAACAGATGCAAATTTAGACAACTTGTAGGATGGCTTGATTGCTAACGGATGGTCTTAAATTGTATCTGAGTTAGAAGAAAGGTAAAACAAAGTCAAGCATTGCCAAAGCCTGCCTGTGCCTAAACCCACAAAAATATTAGGACGGTTGTACTGGTACAGACCAAGGGCTCACTTAATCCCATGTCCTGGCCTAGTCTCAGAAGACAACAGTGCCATCCTGGCCATCGGCTGCAGGCACCCCCATGTCTGGGACACGCAGCCTCTTTGTAGGGGACTGCTCTAGTTGCTGCACCCCTCTGTGCAGCAGCTGAGCTCCTGTGGCTGTGTTATCAGGGGAGCCATGGGGAGCTTCATCAGTGTCTCCAGGTCCTGGCCACTAAAATATACAAGGTAAACAACTCCAGGATGTAGCACTTGAACTTTGTCTGTACTTGAAGAGGCTGTTAAATGCAGGGACAGAGGAATGTGGGCCAAGAGCACCCTGCAGAACACACAGAAAGTGCTAAAGGCTTAGTTGTTGTGTAGCCAAAGGGGTTGTCCCTAGGAAGGCAGTGCTGGAAGCAGTACCCGGCTATCCCCAGGGATCATCTTGCATGTGAAGCCTCTGAGGCGCCAGGTTGGTACCATGTGTTCAAAGCATCTCAGAGAATGGCTGCTTGGAAAGCAGAGTAGACTCTAGTCTTGGCACTGTGAGTTGATATGAACCTCTTTGTCTCAGACTGGAGATGGGCTACATAGGAACTTGTCATGACATAGAGAGGACACAACCAACTGTCTCATGTCTGGACAATTAAGACTGTGAAGTAGTCCATTGGCTGGATTTTACAAGACCAGGTATCCTTACTTACACTAATACTTTCCTTAGCATCAACTGCACTGGAGGGAATGGGTGTCTGATTTTCAGAGAATGCAGAGCTTAATCCAAAGGTCAAAAAAGTGTGGTCTTTATTTATGGGTACCCATGTATTGTACCTCTAGGCTTGTAGACAACATAATAAAAATGATCAGTTACAGCTTGTAACCTAGAACAATTATAACAAAATAATAATGACTACAAACATGCCTGAGGAAGGGTAAGAACAAGAACAAGAGCAAGAACAATAACAAAAAAAGAGTAAGAATAAGAATAAGAATAAGAATAAAAATAAGAACAAGAACAAGAACAAGAACAAGAATAAGAATAAGAATAATTTATGTAGTCTGAGCCTACATAAATCTGCCTGCTAATATTCTGCTAGCTTCTGACTACTCTTAAATTCGGGGAGTGTCTTGAGCCCATTGTAGTTCATCTGTTTAGTTACCCTCAATGGATCTTTCTTCTAAGTACTTGTTCAGTTTCCTCTTGAAATCCTGTAAGCTACTTGCATCCACAGCACTCTTCAGCAAGGAGTGCCATGGGTCTGCTACCTGTGGAGCAAAGCACGGACACCCAGGGCTTCCTTAAATGAAGGAAGAAAGAAACCACTCAAAACTGACAGTATCTGAAACTACTCGTGCATGACTCATTTGAAATTTGATGACTTACGTAGTCCTGTTTCTTTTGTTTATATGTATATATAAGAAGACCAACATGAATGATTCCTAGCATGCAATGCAGCATTCATGGCTACACCGTGATTTCCTTTGTTTGGTAGACTGCCTTAATTATAAATCTTCAGGAAATGAAGCTTTTTCAGCACCTTACGGCCATCTTCACATTCAGTATGGTCAATGCACTTTCAGTTTTTTTAATCACAGAATGCTGTTTACAGACAGTTATGCCACCCTTTCGTCTGCTCTTACTTGTCTCAGCCTGATACATGGATATGCAGCATCTTTAAGAAATATTGACAAAAACCTTGGTTTTAAATCTTTTTGAAGCATTGTTGAGCACTCTTTTTTCCTACATCTATGTAATTATTGTCCTTCTGCTATCAGTGATGAAAATATGTTAAAATAAAATTTAAAAAGATTGGCTTTGAAATTCTTGAAAGCTAGATAAGGACTTTGACACAGCACCTGTAGAAGTTAAGTTAATTTTTCTTTATTAATTTTTAAACAAGAGATTATTTCCTTCTGAGGTACATGAGGACACTGTCTTCAAGACCTTGAAAAAAATTGAATGTTAGGTCTCATTAGTACTGTCAGGCAGCAAGATAATGATTTGAGAAGTGGCTCATGAATGGGAATCTTTTTAAAGTAATTCCTTTGTTTCATATTTTAAAGGTTATTCTGAACAAAGAAAATGTGCAAACTCTTGTCTTTCACAAAATGTATCAATATTAGAATAGGAGACTGCTTTGCAATTTAAACTAGAATAATTGGTCTGCCAGCCCAAGAGGCCATAGTAGAGACCTGGTCTCAGCTCAACTTTTATTGAATCCTGGTTTCTTGGCTGGAAAGGAGACTTCAAATCCAATATTGATTGCAGTCCAATAACCTTTGGACCCCCAAAGTCTCTTCAGGTCAGCAATACAGTATATTACTGGAGTAGAATGAAAGAGTCAGCACAGAGAGGAAGTGTTCCCTCTCCTCTGTCACTGCTGCTCTGCTTGGTTGTGTCTTGAGAAATGAGGGGAAATGAGCCCCTCCATTTTAAGCATAACTAGTTCAGATACATCATGATAAAATCATGAACAAAATGATTGTTTGCTCTTCTGAAACATTATGCAAATTTTTCAGTTTATATTTCTATGTCTAGCAGCTATAAGGAAAAAAACCACGAATACCTGAACTGAACAAAATCCAGGCTAAGTGATGAGAGCCTACGTGTTAAAAAGCAACTGGCAATTTTGCTAGTCTAACATAATACCCCTTAAAGCAATCTAATCTTCAAATATATGTTGCTAAGTCTGGTCTGAAACTTGTGAGTCTTTACAGTCTGTTCTCTGTAGACTGAAAAATGGAGGCAACCAGAGTTGCTAGCAATCCCCAAAATGTAGGTTAAGATGTTTATATCATATGAAGTTGAAGAGTCATTCTTAGTTCTTCATAATAATAATTATTATTAATTGGGATAATGAAATCATTGAGATGTCTGATCTTATACCATTTGTTGAATAAGGCAGTTTAGGAATACTGCCATCTGTTGTTATGTACTACAGTGATTAGAGACAGGCAAAACTGAAGTCCTCCTTTTCAGCAGTCTGGACATCATGAATATAAGTTATCAAAACATACTGAGCAAAAAACCCTGCATTAATGGGAAGAAAACTGCTATGTTCAAATAAGTAATTGTATAGCATCTCAACACTGAGTAGCTAAGACTAAACAGCTCCAGAAAATAAAACAGAATCTAATGAACAAACCCTTCACTTATGACAGTGCCATACAGAGTTATGGCAGAGTTATGGGGAGGTATAACAGCAATCTATTGTTAAGAAAAAAAGGTTAAAAAGAAGCTTCATTTCCTGTAAACTACTTGGAAAGTTTTCCTCTCACCTGTTTATCTAGACTTAGTTCTCTGCTAACTACTCTGTGATATATCTGGATGGGAGAATGGGTGCTTTTCTAATTTAAATTTCAGCTAAGGGAAGGTGTAGCCCACAGTCAGATTTCTCTCCTCAGATATTTTTCAGTCACGCTAAAGGTGGGGGTCCCTGGCTAAGGCTCAGCCCAGCTCAGGGTAGTCTTTGGGTTAGGCTTAGGGCTAGGAGGGAGACCTCCAGTGGGAGGGGGGCTGCAAAGGGGCCACCTGCAGTCTATTTTCTAGCAATACACACCTCCTCTTTTTCCACATCACAGACTCAAGCTCAGCAGTTCACTCCCACGCCTGCAGAACAAGGCTTCACCCCACAGTGGTGCAGTGTCCTCTGCGTACAGGGATGTTAAAGGTGCTCAGTGCTATCTCTTTCACTACAGAGTCCCAGCAGTGACAGAGCAGCATGGCAGAAAATCATTAGCCACAATTTTTGTTTAGATGAAGGAATGCACAATATTGTTATACTAGTGAACTACTAATTTTGCACTCCAGGCCTGTTTCTCCCATCATCCACGTGCAGTTACTACATCAGCATGGTCCCACTAAACGCAGAAGGCTGAACCTAAACCAAAAACATTGCCTGATGGAATGGAAGAAACAAACCTTAGCAGATTTAGAGAATATTTCTTATGTATTTATGGTCAATGACTCAAATTTTCAGACCAAGAGAATTTCTCATGAAAATAGCATGGTTTTGGAACCACCTTTTCATTTAAACATGTCACCTTCCTCTGAAATCCAGCCTTTTCCCATTTAAAACTGAATTAACTAGAAACTCTCCACATGACAATATTTTAATACCTTCTGGGAGACTTTCATTCTGGAATAAGGCTAGACTATACCTATGCATCAGGTTTTGGGGCAAACACAAAAATTTATATCTGGCTTATTGTGTTACTTTATGCAGTCCTCAAAAAACAGACTCACTGTAACTGTAAGTGCTCAGTTTGAATAAAGAGTCTCTACCTGTTTGGCAAGACCCTATTATGTTCCAAATACATTGTTGGCCTGGTCATAGTCTCTTGATAATGAACTGCATAAAACTAGGATTAATTCATTGTTAACTGCTTTATCTCAAACTATGCAGACATTGCAAATTCATTTGCATTTCAAAGCAGGGATTTGCTCAAAATATTCAGATTGGCTTGAGAACACCTGCTTTTCAGATGCAGCAAATAACATACACACACTGTTTCTGAAAGGCAAGCTTCAATCTTATCATGAAATTCTGTATATCAGAAACCGAAGGATGGAAAAAGGCAATAGTAAATAAAATCAGTTTTGAAATGTGTAAGCAGCATTTTAGAGAATTTTTTTCTCTATACTAATGCACAGGCATATATCGGAGGTTGAGGCTTTTGCCAGGCATTTCTGTTCCTTGAGTCACCTCAGCAACGGGACAGAAACATCAGCAAAAGGGGAGAAGTGTGGGGTTTACAGTGCTCTTGCACATGACTGACATCTCATTGTGGAGCTGCACAAAGAGCAGCTGCAGAGGAAAGTAAGCATGCTGCCTCCCAGGTCCTCATCTAGTTCATACATGAAGACAGCACATTAAAGGAATACGAAAGAAAAAAATATGCAAACGTAGTATTTCACGCAGTGCGAGCTGAAATGTAAAAACCAGATGAAAACCTTAAAGCCTTCTACATAGTATGCAAAGGAGGCACAGAGGGAAGGTATGCCAGGGGGATTGGAAGTGATCTGGCCGAATTTTTAAAAGCATGTAAGTAACCATCAGGAAATTTTTAACTGTAAAATGCAGAATGACACAGTGGGTATTGCATTTTTCAAGGATCCAGAAAATGTAAATACTCTTTTCTGAGGGGTTTATCTGACTGAACACTTATCTACAATGGAGGCATCTGAGTTTGTTATCTTAGCAATGGAAAGAAATAGGTATTTTTTGATTGTGATTGATTTCTTTTAATTCAGATATGTGTATTGGAAGGTGATGACTCATGACAGAAAGGTGACTGTATCTCTGATATTTGGTCAGAAGAATCCTGCCTCTGTCTTCTTGAGACAATGTTAACCTTTTGCAGTTAACCCTAACATGCTTCATTTGTCCTTTGCTGAAGTAGGGATATTTAATCTGTCTCAAGGAGAAAAACAAAGCTTAACCATTTATTTTTAAGGAAAACTTGGATAGAAGGTATTACACGTGTATATACAGTTCTGTGAGTATAGAGTTAACACCATTTTTAATAATCAAGGCAATGTTATAATAGTCACTGCCAACCAAAAGAAAATACCCATACTGCAGTTGGAAAGACATACGAATGTTCATACATTTGATGACATAATCCTTTGTAATAACTTTACTGAATTGAAGATAGATCACAGAATCACAGAATCTTTTGGTTGGAAAAGACCTTTAAGATCATCATGTCCAACCGTACCTGTCCACTACTAAACCATGTCCCTAAGCGCCTCGTCTACCCGTCTTTTAAATACCTCCAGGGATGGGGACTCAACCACTCCCCTGGGCAGCCTCTTCCAATATTTGACAACCCTCTCTGTGAAGAAGTTTTTCCTAATATCTAATCTAAACCTCCCCTGGCACAACTTCAGGCCATTGCCTCTTGTCCTATCACTTGCTACTTGGGAGAAGAGACCAACACCCACCTCGCTACAACCTCCTTTCAGGTAGTTGTAGAGGGCGATAAGGTCTCCCCTCAGCCTCCTCTTCTCCAGGCTAAACAACCCCAGATCCCTCAGCCGCTCCTCATAAGACTTCCTTTCCAGATCCTTCACCAGCTTCGTTGCCCTTCTCTGGACACGCTCCAGCAACTCAATATCCTTCTTGTACTGAGGGGCCCAAAACTGAACACAGTACTCGAGGTGCGGCCTCACCAGTGC
>VYZW01004326.1:121055-135850 GCA_013401315.1 Balaeniceps rex
CCTCCAGTCATCCGGGACCTCCCCTGTTAACCAGGACTGATGATAAATGATGGAGAGTGGCTTGGCAAGCTCCTCCGTCAGCTCCCTCAGTACTCTTGGGTGGATCCCATCCGGCCCCATAGACTTGTGAATGTCTCCAATAGCTTTCTCACATTGCACACATGAAAAACATTAATTATTTGATGTTAACAACTTAAATACTATGTGTGTAGAATCTTAACACTTTTGGGGATACTTTTGCCTTTAACTTGATTGTTCAGATCTAAGATGGTTTTAGAGTCAGTTTGCCTGGTCAGAAATGTGAAGGAAGTTTAAGAACTGGACTCACCCATCAGGAAATTTTCCCTCATGGAGAAATTCCTCATGGGTCCATTCATTTGTACCTAGAGCTTCCACTTGGGACACAAGCTGGCCAAGGTACTTGCAGGTCCAGGAGAAAGACTATGGATGTAGGTTAGACTTGTCCCATCAAAATTTAGGCCAAAGGCTAAGGCACCTGTGTTACGATGACAGTCAACCTTGGCTCTCTGGAAGCCATAGGTCAGCTCTGGTTCTGCATACCCTTCTGAAGAGCCTGTTTCTTCAGGTACAAGACAGAGAGACGGAGCTCACCATTTCCCATTTTAACCCACTTCATTGAATGGCCCAAATTTTAATGTCATGATTCCAAACCTAAATTTCCAGAGGTAATCCCACAACCACTCCAACCTTCTGAATTTGAGGGACATTAGCAGAAAAATATGAAAACAAATACTTCTTCAGTCATGAAATACATTCGTATTCTAAGGGGACAAGGGTTTTCTTTGTTACTTTTATTCTTGAATCACAGATATTCAAGCAGTGGGTTGTAGAGGACTTCCTGAGGTCCCTACCAAACTAAATTATTCTGTGTTTCTATTAATAATCACTGGAAATAGAGTTCTCAAAAAATTATTTTCTGTCTTGTGAGGGAAAAACTAAATTAGAAAGAAAAAACATAGTAGCAAAAGCTCTGACAAAGTCAAAAGATTTTTTTTTGCTAAATGATATGTAGGAAATAATTTAGTGTTGCTTAAAAATGTTCAATGAGATGAAACTATTTTTTAAAGTTTTTCAGGGTAAAACTGTAGTGCTCAGCATTGTTTAAAAAAAATCAATTGCAATTACATTTTTTCAAGATAAATTTCCTTTTGATTTGTCTTAAAAATTTTTTTCCACTCTCTGAAACTGCAAGAAATTCTTTCTGGGATGAAGTAGACTGCCTATCATGTGGAACTTTCACATCTAAAGTGGAGACTTCTCTGAAAGACTGCAGTTCAAGCAGGTATTGGTGCTAAAGAAGGAGTTACTCGTGAAACTGTATTGACTGAGTCAAGCAGGAGGTCAAACTACATAATTATAATGACACCTCTGGCCTTAAAAATCTATCTCCTCCTTCATAAATAATGCATCAGGCATTATACATGGTACGCAATAACTATATGATTAATTATCTCTGATTTTCATTACATGCACAGCTGTTAGTCTATACTTATCAAAGTTACTCCTTCATAAAGGTATGATTTTGAGAAATTGAGGATATCAAGAAAAAAGTGACTGAATGTGTTGCACAGGATTCGTATTCATGAACTGGTTGATAATTTTCTGACTGTCTTGTCTTCTCTTTTTCAGTTGTTCTTATCCTTTTTTTTTTTCTTTCCTGGCTACTGCTAAGTAGAGACCAGAATCAACTAATAGAAAATTGTTCTTGTAAAAATTCTTGTTTCTTTTCCTTTATGCCAATCTTTCTCCAAGTTCTTAAAGGGACTCAGTGTGTACCCACCAATGTAATTACCCGTGTCCTCAAAAGAGTTCAGAGCTCATTTAATCATGAAACACAGGAGAGAGACTTTCAAAAATGTTCTCTTTGTGTAACTCATGTTTTGATAGTCTTATCTTTATAGACACGTCTGTGCTTTGACTCCAGCAAGGGTAAGGATTAGAAAGACAGGAATTCAAAACATAGATGAAATGCCACTAACAAGAAACAATGATTGTTTGAAGGTAGGGGAGGAGGAAAGTTCTGCAGCAAGACCACCCCACCAGCAGACTGAAATGCAGAAACTGGAAGGTATGAAATGCACAAGCAAGAGCACTCCACGAAGCCTTGCAGAGGCTGCTGTGAGCATGCAGACTTGTTCGGGGGCTCATTTTTATGGAAAGAGTGAGTGGCACTTCAGAAGCATACTCCAAAGTTTTCCGATACAGCAAAGCCACCTGTGGTGGTGTTATTACAGATGAAAAACTAAGTTACAGAGAAAGGCTGGTCAACATACAGAGTCAGAAGTAGAAACCAATGGTTTCCATTAAAACCATTGGCAAAGTTTCAGTAGATTTCAGTTGGAAGGCAGGATGTCAGTGCTCACAGTATTTCATATTATACATACTTCAATAGAAATAACCTGTCCCAAAAGATATTTTATTAGAAAATATCTGAAGCCAAATAGAGATATCTGCACCAGGAACCTCCTGGAAAACTCAGGAAAAAATGAGACCAATATGAATTTTTTTTTTTTAATATCAGTCCACATCACAAAAACTTCTGTTTCAGCTAGAAAATTATAGAAGGACCTCTCTTGGGGAAAAAAAAAAAAAAAACCAACAAAAAAACCCACAAAGCAAACAACCACAAAGAAATACCAAAAACAAAACAAAAAACCCATCAAAAACTAAAAGGAAAGAAGAAACAGACCATGCTGACAGGAAATTTTAGGATTTGTAGCTGGAATCTTTAAAACAGTCAAGAGAGTGTTTGACGTTTCAGAAGGGTGTGTTACGTGGCATCTGGTGTGTGGCCTTCCATGAAAATGAGGGTGTAATCCTACTCCAGGTTTGATACTGATTTCAGTGGGGGTCTGGTAAAAAAGCAAGGTCCAGACCTCCCCCATTCCATCCATGTAATTTAGGCACTTACCTCCAGTTAATGTCACAGAAAGCCAAAAGCTTCTTTCTTGTATTACCTAACCCTGGAGATGCCTAAAATTTATTGGGACCTTCCTGATCAGCCTGAAAATTCCCAAGGTGCCTCAGCTTGTGTTCCTACATGTTGTTAGGAGCACCTGGCTGGGGAGTTGGCACTGACTCCTGCTTCAGGGCCACTGTGATGAAAAGTTCAGGTGGAGAAGTGCCTGGGGCTGCAGCTTTGTATAGTTTTTTGTTTAATTTGGTGGTGCAGCTGGCTGACAAGATTCCTCCTCCATCTGTCGTTCCCACCCCCACATCACAATTTGCTTTCTCCTCAGTTGCGCTCCTGCAACTGTCTGTGGGACTTTGCTGGAAATGGGATTTTTAAAATGACCCCTCTTTGGAAACAACTTTAGAAAATAACTGTGTTTCAGTACAGCTCACTCTTGTGGTCTGGCTTACAGCTTTGCTCCACGTGCAATTACATCAGCAATAACAAGCAGGCTAAAATCTGTGATGCTAAAGCAGGAAGAAGATGGCAGGAGGGATGCAAACATGGCAAACAGGCTTTGCCATGGGAGGGAATTGCAGCACAGGTTTCCTGAGGGATGCAGGCCACCAGCTGTGCTCTGAGCATGGCAAATTCCTGCTGTGGTCATTTTGACCCAAGCCCACGTTTTGTGCAGTAGTCATGAGGATTGATTTTGCAGCCAAAATGTATCCATGTATGGCTTTTAGGCCTTGCCTAACATGTGGGGACCTAAGACATAAATTTTGGGGAACACCAGAATAACCACGAACAAGTGCATGTCCAATTTGTAGAAAAGAGGTTTTTCTGAAATTAGATTCCTTCCTAGTAAGAGTCAGGGGTCAGGGGGAAAGCAGAAGAGAAGACATTTGATTGCTTCTGGTTTTTAATAATGGCTGTGCAGTATAAAGGGGAGTAACAATGAGATGTCGGTCGGGTAGTCAAACCCTGCTGAAAATGAAAAGGCTAGAATATCGGGGTCAAGATAATTTAACTGGGTGGAATTTTTAAAAGAAACCCTAAGATTCACCTCTGTGAATCATTGTAAAACAAACTCCGCTTTCTGAGCTATTTTCTTCTTGTAGAACTTCTTCTAGTTTAAGCCAATGCTATGAGCAGAATTGCTATTTTTTAGGTCTGGAATATGAAACTCATGATAATTTAAAAATTAAGGTCATTAATGTGGTTCTACTCTTTCTACGGCGGCCAAGGATCTTAACAGCAGTAAAATATAAGACCACATGTGAGGCCTTCCTTACTGAAAACCCCAAAATTGCTTGTCTTACTGCAGCACAAGAAGCAAGGAGTTGCAGTGGCAGTGCTTGAAGTCAAGTTCTCTGGTGAGTTGCCCTATGCTAAACACAGTCTGTAAATCCCTTGCAACAGACTGATTTGTATGTTTTCATGCACTACTGACTTCCAGGTGAATACTTTCTGGCACAAAAGTAGGTTAGAAAGAAAACAAATTTGAGGAGCACAGCCCGTGTGTTGAGCTGCACAGTTAAACATGCCAAACGGTGCTTTCAGGCAAGAATTTTCAGCTCCCAGTTTGGTTCACTTCAAATGGAGATGCACTTGCAATTGGCACAGCAGATGCTGGCACAAGGAGGTAAGTGGTAGCCAGGAATGAAGTCAGGTATTTGTTAGCAGAGCCAGCAGCGCATCACGGAAGAAAAGCGTTCACCTTAAGGACCAGAGAATTGATGTGATTCACCAGACACTGCAGTATTGTGTCTCTCTGACAGTTATCTTCCGTGCCTCACAATCGCGAGCCACGCAAACATCTCTGAACGTCATCCTGCTTGTTTTTTTTCCTATGGTGTTTGCCTAAGATGTATGATGTGGGTTGAGAGCAGAGAAAGAGAGAAACAACCCCAGTTTTGAAATCTTTGAAAATCCCCAAAGCTCTTCAGGATATTGGGTGATGTGTGTTTGTCTGGGGGGTGGTTGTTTTTCTCAGAGGAAGCAGGGAAGTTAATTAGACTCTACTGAAGTAACAATGAAGATTTAAATCTCCTTCTTTTGCTATTCATGAGCAAACAAACTAAAGATGGTTGGACCTGATCTCACTGAGGCACCTCACACATGCATCTGGTGGCTTTTACTGCAGCAGGCGTTTCTTAGTTAAGGTTTTCAAAATTCTTTCAGAGCCTGCTACTCATCTGGATAATCTAAATGTTTATTTACTTGTACGTATATGTACTTAGAAAATAATTGATTGACTGATGGAATGACTATATGTATTTGTATTCTATGGACATATTACAGTATTTTGGTTTTATTTATTTCAGAGTGGCACTACATGCTAAAAAACAGCCAACCAAAATAGAAAGTACTGTACAGTGTTTTATTCTTTTCTTTCACTTCTTTCTTACAGTGCAGAATCTGATTCTAGCCTGGGAAGGAGCTTGTGGGTGACCTGTGAAGCATTTCCCATGGGACAAGAGCATGAGTCATGACACGAAGGTGGCAGAAGAGGCCCCTACATCACAGAGGAGCATTAAAACAAGTCACCTTTCCTTAATTTCAAGCTAGGGTGCTTTGCTAACCACTGAAGTCCTGCTTCATATATTCAGTGTCTGGAGGACAAACTGCCATGCAATGCACAAATTACCCCTTTCTCTAGCCTGTACACACAAAGATAATCACCACTGGCTTGGAGAGGCTCGTTACTGATGCTCATGCTAGTAACTGGCCAGTCAGAAATTTTTCAGGGAAATATTTTTGTGTCAGAAAAATGCTGATGCACTGAAGTGGAGCCTCTTACAGGGAAATGCTGAGCTAGACAGAAGTTTTGGTGAGAAGGGATGCTCAGGTGCACTCCATAGTGTCTTGTCAAAGTCAAACCTTTGTCCCTTCACCCTCCCTCACTGTCGGGCCACGGGTTGGCCCCTGCGAGCCCCTGTGCCTGCCCTGGCCACAGGGAACAGGGACGGAGCGGGGCCCCAGGACAGAGCAGGGCTCTACCTCCTCTGTCGGTCTGCAGGGTCTGGCCGAGGACCTTCCTCCTTGCGGGGCAGCTGGATGCGTCCCAGGGCTGCAGCAGCCTCCTACGCCCCCAGTCACTGACCTCGCTGGGAAGCCCAGAGGTGTCCGTGCAGAAACGCTCTGGATGTGGCATAAGGAGGAAACCCTCAACTTTTCCGAAGTATTTATAAAACAGGGAAACTGATTCTTGTTCAGCTGTTACCCATAATTTATGGGACAGGTTAGCCACCTCAGTTAGTATCACACAACCCCTCCCAAGACATCCAGCCGTGCAGTAACACTTAGTAATGCCTTACATTTAATGAACGTTTTGCACGGGCCTTCTTAGGCAAGCTAGACTTTTAAAATTAAACTTTCAGTCCACACAGCAGATTGAATAATTCATTTTGCTGCTACATAAATGGCAGTTTACTAATTTCAGTTCCTGAACTTGACTGTCATAAGGAACCTTCTGGACCATTTCTCAGCAGTCCCTCCCTGCAGAGCTCTTCCCTGGCTGCAACTGTTACAGCCTTTTCTTATATATATGTGCCCATGTATTAATATAGACATACAGTGCACAGGCAGGCACACATCACTACACAAGAACAGCTTGGCATACTGTATGCGGGTGGGGAGTTAAAGTAGCAAAGGGATGGTATGAATATACAATTCGGGTCCTTTTAGGAATATTCCAGAGTAACAGTTTTAAATGCAGATCCTGGCTGTGATTTTTGTTTAATTAATTTTTTTCACTATTACCATACTTCTAGAAGCACATAAAGAATCACAAATTAAAAAAAATAAAAATCAGAAAGGTGTATTTTGTTAGAAAAAAGCAACCTGATACTCTTCATTGATACCTCCTACATTCAGTGCAATTTTTCTGAAGCTGTAGAGCCTGTAGAGCAAGGGCTTTTTCACATTTCCTTCCCACAAAGGACTCCTTTGCTCTAAGATCTGCAGTGTTGTGACATGGACTTGCAACTGGGTCACTGGTGAATCCTCTCTACGCCCAGGACCTCGAGGCAACGTGTGATGCAAACTTGATAATTTATGAGCCCCAGATCTGACTTGACTGTAGCTCCTAGATCTCTAGCATGAAGGTTAGACCCCCAGGAACCCCCAGGCTGAATTAGGGCTGTTGGGATTTTATAGCCTCACATACATGATCAGGAGCTTGTAACCTCTGCTTTTTTCATGATTTTCAATCTCCTTCTCACATTTGGAAATCTTGGGTCAGTCTTCCAAAGTTTACAATTCCAGCATAAATTTGGCAGGAAGATTCCCCCTCTGTGGGGATCATATAGGGTTTTCAGACTCTCAGACCAGCTGAGCCTCACCTTCAGTGGCAGCGAAATTAGAAATGCAATTTGCGGCAAGGTTTCAGCAGC
The DNA here is from genome assembly GCA_013401315.1 of Balaeniceps rex. Lineage (NCBI taxonomy): Eukaryota > Metazoa > Chordata > Aves > Pelecaniformes > Balaenicipitidae > Balaeniceps > Balaeniceps rex. The sequence continues at coordinate 128,367 of VYZW01004326.1, forward strand.
TTACATTCCTTCAGAACAAACAGGTACTTTGAAAATTTAGCTGTTAATGTGGTTTTTTTCAGATTGCTGGAAATAAACTCATTGAAATTGCCTAATTGCAGGTTCAACTGGCCGGGCTGCATCCCCAGTAACAAACTGGTACGGAGCAGTGAGATTTTGAAGTGAAACCCCTGATCAGCTCCACATTGTTTCCAGGGCAAGCCCATGAGATTCCTATAGGAGGAAAGGACACAAGGAGCCTTGCTGGAGGTATGCGCTAAGCCTGCTCCAACCTCTGATGGGTCATAAGGGTTCAAAGTAGTGACCAGGCCTTTGGACAGCTTCAAACCATATGTGTAGTGGTGATATTCAGTCTAGACTAAATTTAGTCCAAAATAAAGCCCCTGGACCACATGTGGTACAGATGTAGGGGCCTCAGCAGCAAGGGCTTTTATCCACTGATCTGCTTTTATTGTGCTGAAATGCATACAAATATAGATAAAACCTTAGAGTATTAAAATCTACTCTGCACTGAAATTCTCCAGGGTTGGCAAATCTGATCAGTTGTAATCCATCAGTCTTTCAAAGCTCATTCATGAAGTGTAGCAGAGAGTTCACATCTTGGAAAAAAAAAATAATGTGATTTTTATAACCCATTGTGTCATTTATTTTTTTCTGTATGTCAGATGAATAAAAAAGGTCATTTTCCTAGTGATAGTGTTATCCACTGAGATAAATCAGATCCAGATTCTGTCTAATTTCAGCTAGAAAACTTTTGGTTTCTTTTTTTTTTTTTAATTTAAATTAAACTCCTCACCTATCATCTTGGGGAAAAAGGACACATTTCTTAGTAGAAAATGTTCAGTGTGAAAATGCCTTCGTGAAACATCTGCTTTCCTATATTTGTAATGAACTATATTGGCAAAATGAGTTTTGTTTATTTGCTTTTGGGGAATCATGTTGTTCATGCACTGTACTTGTTACTATTTATTTACAATCCCTCTGTTTTAAGTGCTTCCTCATCCTTTTTAGAAGTATAAACAAATGCACATGACTCAAACTGGATACTGTACACCTTTGAAGGATTAAATTAAAGAAATAAAGAAGAAGAAGGGAAATGCAAGCACTAAGCCCCACAATACTTCAGTGCCCACTCAAGTTTAGGGGAGTTGCAGCGGCTGATAGATTTGCTAAGCACATGCAATGAGTTACTGACTTTCCTCCATCATGAAGGATGCTTTGTTTAGCCCAGATACTTGGTCATCTCACTCTTCAGAGAGATGGCTGAGGCAGGGATTGCAATAGCTGAGGCCACGTGCTTCTGTGTGCTGGGAAAGTGCTGTGTCCCCTCCCAGGTTCTCTGTCTCATGGCAGGTGGCAAGAGCCACTGCCTCAGGCAAGTCTAATGTGTAAGTACAGCATGACTATAGCCCAGTTCTCCTTGGCGGGTGCTGGTGTGTTTCTGATGTTCAGTGTGACCATGTCTTCCAGCTACTTTCAAGGCCACTGAAGGGATCTCCATCATCTGGTGGTGGCAGTGGGAATAGGGACTGTGGGACTTCCCCAGGCTGTTGTTGCCTCACACCCATCCTCCAAGGTTTGTACTGAGTGTGCCAGGTCATTCTCAGATCACTGGGATATGAGGAAAAATGTTTAAGTGCTGCTTTGAGACAATTAGCAAGCAAATGAGCCACTTACCTGAGTTGTGAATGAGTAAAAAAAAAGAATTTGAAGATAATTCATAATTTGCAAATTGATTGTTCAAAGTCATCACTACATATTTCTGAATAGCAAATATTTTTTAAAAGATTCAGAACTGTCAGAAGTTATTCACACCAGCCAGAAATTATCCATATTATGAAAGAATACTACTGCAACAGCTACTCTAGTCAGCTGAGCTTATCATTAAAGCAGTCTGTAGACATATACAGTGGTCATAGTTTTCCAGTGTGAGAGCAAGCTCAACAAATATAACACGGATGGCATCAGCTAACATGTTAATAATGTGATTTGGTCTCTGAACTCATGGCAACCTGGAGAGCTTTCCAGCAGAAGACCATGCAAAAAATAATAAATTTTTCTTATCTGAACTGAAACATGAGGAAACAAATACTTCAGCTATTATATTCCAGGGAAAGACAAGGACAATTAGCCAGGAAACTTTTAACATCATGATGTTGTGAAAAAACTAGTGTTATACTGGAGTGTATAAGCAGAAGCATGTGTAGTGTGTAAGACAGATGAAATCCTCTTGGTACTCTCTGCAGAACTGCTAAGACCTCAACCAAGCAGCTATTCAGTTTTGGCCGCAGGACCACAAAAAAGACAGGTACACACCACAGAGAGCTCAGGTGGGAGCAGCAGAAATGATGAGAGTTATGACTATGTTGCATGATATACAACTGTTTCCTGAAAGAAATCGTATTGCTTAATCTGAAAAAGACCTGCTAACAATTTTCAAACATGTAATAGGTTGCTGTGAAAAGAAAGAGAAAAATCAATTTCTTTGTGTCCTTGGCAGACCCAGTAAAAGGACCATAAGATCAAGCATTTGGAAAAACTTTCTAGGAGCAGTGCAGCATTAAAAGCAATAGGCTGGAAAGATTGAAGAATACACACTCAGCAAAGGTTTTCAATAATGTATTAGGCAAGTGTAGGCTAGGAGTGACACGAGCATGACAACCTGCCTTGGGACAGGTGAATTGTCTAGATGATTTCTCAAGACCGTCTGCAGAATCATTGTCTATGATTGTATCTTTCCTTGATTCTTTTCCTTAAGCCCACCGTAATCAATGTTTTCTATTTCCTCTATCAACTGCTGTCGTGGTTTAACCCCAGTTGGCAACCAAGCACCACACAGCCACTCACTCACCCTCCCCCGCCCCAGTGGGATGGGGAAGAGAATTGGGAAACAAAAAAAGTAAAACCCGTGGGTTGAGATAAAGGCAGTTTAATAGGACAGCAGAGGAAGAGAAAATAATAATAATAATCATCATCATCATCATAAAAGAATATACAAAACAAGTGATGCACAATGCAGTTGTTCACCACCCGCTGACCAATGCCCAGCCCGTCCCCACGCAGCGATCGCTGCCCCCTGGCCAACTCCCCCCAGTTTATATACTGAGCATGACATCATATGGTATGGAATAGCCCTTTGGCCAGTTCGGGTCAGGTGTCCTGGCTGTGCCCCCTCCCAGCTTCTTGTGCACCTGGCAGAGCATGGGAAGCTGAAAAGTCCTTGACCAGTGTAAGCACTACTTAGCAACAACTAAAACATCAGTGTGTTATCAGTGTTATTCTCATACTAAATCCAAACCACAGCACTATACCAGCTACTAGGAAGAAAATTAACTCTACCCCAGCTGAAACCAGGACAACTGCTAATATCTTTTGCACTAGCTGCAGTCCAAAGTATAATCACCAGAAAGGAGACAGCATTAGTGCAGCAGCATTTACACATAAACCACAAGCCCTATAGAAGGAAAGTCCTCAGGCACACATGTAACATTTTGCAGGATGTTTTTATCATAACAACTGAAAAGTGTGTGTTTTTATTTTGAAGTCCTGATCTTTTAACTTCTCTGTCTTGTAAGCAAACAGGGCTAAAACAACATTCCCTGCTTCACTTCCCTCTTTGGGAAAGGAGACAAAAGCTTCACCTGATACCGCAGCTTTCAGGTGAGTCTTTGGCTCTGTGCAACTTTTGGCTTGAAAGCTTTGGGAAGAACACCTGACTTCAAAACAGGTTTATTGTCATTCAGCTACTAGGTGAAAAGTTCAGCATAGTTGTGCATAATACACAGCACTGAAATCTTTGATCTTTTGTATTTCAGTTCACATTTACAGTTGTGGAAGTTATACGTATAATTTCTTTCAAATGCTTCTGAAACAGTTTCCTTCAACCTTCAGGGATGTTATGTTTTCCTAGTGCAAATGTATTAATTTGTTGCCATATTTTTAGATTTGGAATTGTTTTCCACAGACTGTCTCTGAAAAATAACGAGCATGCACATTTTGTTATTAAAATAACCCATACCCATTACAATTAGCAAAGAGGGTTAGTGTCAAGGTTTTCTGACCGACAGTAATGTGTGAATTCATAACAAGAAGTAGTACAGCCAGATTTTAGCATCCTGTCAAACATGTAAGTAGAATTTAATGTATTCAAATCCATGTTTTACAGTGCTCAAGTTTACAAGCTTATTAGCATTAATGGTATGGTTATATAAACCTTTTCAGCTATTTGTACTGTAAAATAGTGAGAAAAAATATTGGATAATTAATTACATGTTCTTTCAAAAAGCTCTCCATCTATTTCCATTTCTTTCTCTCCCCCTACTTCTGGATATGATTAATTTCTTTTTTCCTGTTCATTATTATTATTCAGTTCCTACTATATTACTACTGCCACCAGTTACACTGAACAGCTGAACCTGAATATGAAGTGACATATTTTTTCCAAATAGGTAAGAGTGCAACTACAGTGAAGTTTCTTTGAAGGAAAAATACAGTCTGTCCACCTTCTTTACCAGCTTTGTGGATATTCAGGTAGTAAATGTTGACAAGTGTGTTTCTTTTAATTAGGTGTTACTTCATGAAAACTGGAGCTTTTCCTGTAAGTTGTGGAGCTTGTGACATGTTTTTATCGCCTCAAATATAGATTACTATAATATGCTGCCCTGGTGCTTAGTGTAAGAACATTTGAAAATGGCATTTCTTGTTGGATAAGGCTCCTTTCTTATAATATGATGTTGTACAGGGACAAGATGTTTTATCTTTGTTCCATGACATGTACTGCCATCAAGATGATTTTTGGGTAGAGTTTAAGATGGGAGTTTTGTTCTGTTCTATGCAGTCCTAACTATCAGAAAGATTAGTTTATTTCCATGCAAGATTCCAATTGCTAGTATAGTCACCAATGTACCTGCAGTTACATTCCTTAGTTTAAATGAGAAATATTCTTCAGTCAGGGTCCTGAAGGCTGGGATGTATTTTTGGTGCATTCCAATAGAGCACTTTTTGGGCAATCAGAAGATTTTACATGTTTTTATGGGGAAACATAGGAAGAATGTTGAATAGTCTTTGTGACAAAAGGAAGAAAGGAAGATTACATGGTGGTGGGATCAGGTCCTTCATAGTTATTTGGACCCGCTGTTCGAGAACTTGACTTTCCAGAAATCTGAGTTTGACCTGAACAGCCTCTTTTGCAGTTAATATGCAGTTTAGCACATTTCAAGTCCAGGTAGACCTCTCTACAAAATGGCTCAGAAAAGAAAGATGTTCTGCCATGAAGATCATAAGGTCATGCTGTATCTTGGGACACTTCTTAAAACCAGTGAGCGATTCCAAGGCACAGAAGGAACATATTCCTAGAAAAGAGTTAACAAGAATCAAGTTTTCCAGAGCAACATTTGTTACACTGGAGGGACTGTGAATAGTGCTGTCCCACTTCAGTCTGTTCAGATCTGGCAAGGCTGTGGCTATGTCCCTTCATATGATTAATGCTCCATACTTGCGGTACCAGATTGACTGTTTTGATAAATACAGCAAAATCAATCAATCTCTCAATCTCTCTTCCTTACAGTTTAGATTTATTACACTTAAACAGGAACTAGAATAAAACACTTTTCTGTACTAATGAATGGCTAAAACAGGCCTACCTGAAAATCTTAAAATTGGGCGATTTAAGACAGAAACTAATTTGCAGAGAAACTACTGGGATCTTTTCTATTTCCATGTCTTCTAACAAAAGTTAAGATATTTAATTTTCTCTACAGAAGCAGACATTTCTTTGCATTCATGTTTTCAATAGGTGTGAATGCACAGAACGCAGGATTTGCAGATAATTTTGAATAATTTATCATTTTAGAGGAAACTTCTTTCTCATTTCAAAATGCTACTTAATTTTGATCACTGAAACAAGCTCACAGCCACATTTCTTCAAATACTTTGCAGAAAACACTTCAAATACTTTTTGCAGAAAACTTGACTAGGAGATCTCATGATAAATGAGCAGCTTTTTTTCTGCGTGTACCCACTGGCTACATCTCTACCCTTGTTGTTTCTCCTCATTTGCCATTCAGAGTGATGTGCTTCAGTACCACTCTGACCAGCGGGTCACTGGGTCAAAATGAATTTGCTGACAAATAGTTAGGGCTGGTAGCTCTAAGGAAGATGGTATGTTGGTCACATCCTTCCCAGGCTTACAACTGTCACAGTTGCAGAAGCTGCTATGTAAAGCGGTCATGGAGCAAACCAGCTTTTTCAAGCTGAAGTAAGTTAAACAGTAACAATTAAATGCTTCGTATGATAAACAAACAATGAGAATTACCTAATTTAAGGGACTCTTAGCATTTAAAACGTGGCAGTTTAGTGTGTTCCTTCCTGCAATGATTAATTAATATCACAACTGGAAAATTCTACACATAAAATATAAATTAATTTAAAATAATACAATGAGTCACTGTGTATATGAATAGCAGAAGTTCAACTCCATTGATCCAGTGAGCAGATTCTAGCTAGAAAAAAGGGAGAAATACAAATGTTACTAAAGACATTTTTAGCCTGAATTGACTATATCAGTGATGCAAGTTTGTGAAACTAGAAAACTTACTTTTGTCCACAGTGAATTTGGAAGTCAGGGCCCCAGAATTATAAAACAGTTTATGCCAGTGAAGACTCATCCTAGCATAAACCAATATTTTGTGTTTCTCAGCACTGCTCCATTTCTGAGCTTCTTCAACTGCATGACATTTTTCTGCTTCACAGAATTGGAGAAATTAGATGTGGAAAAGACCTTGTAGATCCCCTCATCCACCCCCATGACAAAGCACATCCCCACAGAATATTTATTAGTGCATTGTCCAGCCTAGTTTTAAGCGTCACAACTGATGATGCTTTGCCATTTCCCTTGGGATATTATTACATAGTCTAATAGCTTCTGCTTTCAGGAAGTTTTACTTAGTATTCAGTCTGAATTTTCCCTTACTCAGCTTGATCCCAGCTGTAAAACCTCATAACAAAACAATCCTTTCACCTATTTGTAAAAGTGAGGAAAAGGAGAACAGGGTAATAAAAATGGTAGCACTTGACACCAAAATATTTCCTTACTGCTGATCTGGAAGAAAAAAATGTATGCGTATGTATATAAATTTTTATAGTTATAATCCCAACTATTCTGAAATCCAAGGGATTTTGGCCATTGACTTAAATTGGGCAAAGTTTTAATGAGATATATAGAATCACAGAATCATAAAATCATAGAATAGCTTGGGTTGGAAGGGACCTTTAAAGATCATCTAGTCCAACACCCCTGCAGTGAGCAGGGACATCTTCAACTAGATCAGGTTGCTCAGAGCCCCATTCAGCCTGACCTTGAATGTATCCAGGGATGGGGCATCTACCACTTCTCTGGGCAACCTGTTCCAGTGTCTCACCACCCTCATTGTAAAAAACCTTTTCCTTATATCTGATCTAAATCTACCCTCTTTTAGTTTAAAACC
>VYZW01004326.1:136146-191386 GCA_013401315.1 Balaeniceps rex
GCTCATGTCCAGCTTTTCTTCCACCAGTACCCCCAAGCCCTTCTCTGCAGGGCTGCTCTCAATCCCCTCATGTCCCAGCCTGTATTGATACCAGGGGTTGCCCCAACCCAGATGCAGGACCTTGCACTTGGCCTTGTTGAACCTCATGAGGTTCACATGGGCCCGCTTCTCAAGCTTGTCCAGGTCCCTCTGAATGGCATCCGGTCCCTCAGGCGTGTCAACTGCCCCACTCAGCTTGGTGTCATCTGCAAACTTGCTGAGGTTGCACTTGATCCCACTGTCTATGTTATTGATGAAGATATGAAACAGTACTGGTCCTAGTACAGACCTCTGAGGAACACCACTTGACACTGATCTCCATCTAGACATTGAGCTGTTGACCACTACCCTCTGGATGCGACCAACCAATTCCTCATCCACTGAACAGTCCACCCATCAAATCCATATCTTTCCAATTTAGAGAGAAGGATGTTGTGGGGGACCGTGTCGAAGGTCTTACAGAAGTCCAGATAGATGACATCCACAGCTCTTCCCTTGTCCACTGATGCAGTCACTCTGTCACAGAAGGCCATTATGTTGTTCAGGCAGGACTTGCCCTTGGTGAAGCCATGTTGGCTGTCTCAAATCACCTCCCTGTCCTCCATGTGCCTTAGCATAGCTTCTAGGAGGATCTGTTTCATGATCTTCCCAGGCACAGAGGTGAGGATGACAGGGCAGTAGTTCTCAGGGTCCTCCTTTCTACCCTTTTTAAAAATGGGTGCAATATTTCCCTTTTTTCAGTCACCAGGGACTTCATCTGACTGCCATGACTTTTTGAATATCATGGAGAGTGGCTTGGCAACTACATCAGCCAATTCTCTCAGGACTCTGGGATGCATCTTGTCAGGTCCCATAGACATATATATTCAGTTTCCTCAGGTGGTCATGAACCTGATCTTCTCTTACAGTGGGAGGGACTTTGCTCCCCCAGTCTCCATCTTCTTGTCCATCCACTCAAGAGGTGTGGGAAGAGATGTTGCTAGTGAAGACTGAGGCAAAAAAGGAGCCTTCTCCTCCTCCATTGTTACCGGTTTGCCAGCCTTGCTCATTGGGGGCAGGGGGAGGGGTGTGTGCTTTCTTTGACCTTCCTTTTCTGGCTGATATACCTGTAGAAGTCCTTCTTATTATTCGTTGTGTCTCTTGCCAAGTTCAGCTCCATCCGCACCTTGACGTTCCTGACCCCATCTCTACACAACTGGGCAGCATCCCTGTACTCTTCCCAGGATACCTGTCCCCGCTTCCACTGCCTGTGCATTTCCTTCTTGTCCTTTAGTTTGACCAGCAGGTCTCGACTCAGCTGTGCTGGTCCCTTGCCTTCCTTGTCTGATTTCTTACACCCGGGGATCGAGAACTCTTGTGTTTCATGGAAAGCGTTCTTAAAGATCTGCCAGCTCTGTTCTGCTCCCTTGTCCCTGAGGGCAGTTTCCCGGGGGGTCTTATTGACTAATTCCTTGAAAAGCTGGAATTTTGTTTTCTTACAATTCAGGGTCCTGACTTTACTCTTTGCCTGACCCATACCCTTCAGGACTGTGAGCTCCTCCAGTGCATGATCACTGCAGCCCAGGTTGCCTCCAATCTTGACCTCACCGATTAGCTCAGTTGTGCTGGTGACCATCAGGCCCAGTATCGCATCCCCTCTGGTAGGGCTGTCTATTACCTGGCTTAAGAAGTTATCCTCAATGAATTCCAGAAGCCTCCTGGATTGCCTACAGCTCACCCTGCTACTTTTCCAGCAAATGTCAGGGTGGTTGAAGTCCCCCAGCAGGTCAAGAGCCTGTGAGCGCGATACCTTCTGTAGCTGGAGTAAGAAGGCTTCGTCAATGGGGTCCCCTTGATCACGTGGCCTGTAGTAGACACCAACCACAAGGTTCCCTTTGTTGCCTCGGCCTCTAATTCTTACCCATAAGCTTTCAACCTGCTCATGGCTATTCTTCAGAGACAGCTTTTCACACTCTATCCATTTCTTGATGTAGAGGGTAACCCCTCTGCCCCTCTTTCCTCACCTGTCCCTTCTGAACAGCCTGTAGCCATTGATAACCACACTCCAAGTTTCACTAACGGCAACTAGGTCATAGCTTTCTAGCAGCATGGTGGCTTCCAACTCCTCCTCTTTGTTGCCCATGCTGCATGCATTGGTGTAGAGGCACTTCAGCTAGGCTATCGGACGTACCACTTTCTTAGAGGAACACCCCTTAATTCCTTTGAGGTATTTCACTGGTGTTTCCCTGTTGGTTCCCATTACCTCAGGAGCCCTTGACTCATCTCAGTAAGACTTCAAGCATGCTGCAGTGTAGCCAGCACGTCTCAGAGGAACAGGCTCTAACCTTGGCATGTCATCCCACAGCTTGTGACAGACAAGCCTGATATTATCCCCTGATATTATTATTATATGTTCAGAGCTCCACATAAAAGAGGTAAAGGACTTCAAATGTTCAGTGAGGATGATGAAGGCCACATCCCTACAGAGGCTTAGAATTTGAAAAAATAATGAGCAGGGCAGAGAAGACCTCCGTTACTGCAAGACTCATCTGGAAGTCTGTCATGCTTGTAATCCTTGTGGTCTATGGCAATTTCACGCAGCTCCATAGGTCATCACCAGGGACAAAATGTGAGCAACAGTGGTGAGGAGAAGAGATGTCCCAGACTTTCTCATCCTCCACTTGATGAGAAAGTGGATGAGGCTGGATGAGGCTGCACCTTGACATTTTTGTTTTCTACCCATGTCCAAGAACATCCACGAAGGACCATGACTCTCTGAAGAATAGCCCATCTCCTGCCCCAATCTGATCCTGAACTGCTCAGCTCAGCCCTGTCCATCGTGTGCACTGGTGGTCACTGAGACAACTTGACTAAGGACTCCCCCATTATTTCCCTTAATCTCCTCTATTTTACTCACTCTCCCTATTTGCTGTCTTGAATGAGGACAGAAAAGGCAGACACAATCTTTCCCTGTCTTTTTAAATTTTTTTTTTAAATTTTCTGCATAAGTTTTATCTCCTTTTTCCCTGCCTCGTTATTTTCTGGTTTGGTTTCAGCTTTCCTATTTCCAGCTGAATCAGGAGAGAACTGCACTCCCTTGGACAAGAATCTGGAACAGAAGTTGGGGGAAATGGGAAGAACTGACCTGTTTTTATGTATTTATTTTTTAATGAACAGAAGTTTCAGCCTAGAGGTTGGGCATATGTTTATTCCCAAACAGAATGATGTCAGAGAAATGGCAGGAATTTTGTATTTTTTTAGCATTTGTTTATTATTCACAGGATTTCCTCAAAATCTTTGTTCCCCTTTAAAGTGAGATTGAAAGATTTGGTTTGAAGGAACACTTTTTTGATATGCAGATTTCACTGGATATATGTGAGAAAAAACAATACCTTCTGTGAAAAACAGGAAGAAAGATACCTATTTACAAAATGTATTTTCTGTCAAAACCAGATTTTGATGGAACAATTTCATTGTTTCATCTTAAGCCCCCAAAAATATTTTATTGCTGCTGGTGTACTTAAAAGCTGCTGATTTATATCTGTTAATGTTAGCTATGAAAAGAAAGAAAAGCTTCGGAGAATGCTGGTAGTAGATATTTTTCATACATTTACATTTATTACTTCATTTTATTGGCAATTTAATGAATGCATTTTAGCTTTCTAAAACTTTCTGAAGAAATCAGCTGAGCCTTACAAAGGACTCAGGCTCTCAGTTTACTGCACCAAAATTCTGGATTGAGGATTGCCACTACTTCACTTTCCCTGCAAATCACATTAAGAGAACAGTTCCTTTTGTAGGAATATTTACAGTCAAGATTTATAATGGTAAGGTGTCTGCAATGTGGATCCAACAGCAGAAGTTTACCTTCACAGCTAGATTAACTGATATGAAGTGGATGTGAAATTTCAGAATTGCCAGCACATAAAAACTTGTTTGAATTTTGACTGGAGTACTCCGCTCTCCCCTTTTGCGGAATTTGGTAATGTGGAACTCACAAAGAGGATTAAGTACAGAAGGAGTTGTTTGAACCGAAGCAAGATAAATCATTTTAGGGAGAGGATGGAAATGACTTGCTGGATTTTTTGAATCCATACAAAGATTTTATCCTTGTGGAATATGAAACCCCTGAAAGGTTATCTGAATCATAAAAGTTTGTGCCTCTCATGTTCAAAGGAATGAAACAGTCTTAATAAAAATTGGCACCGCACAGGCGTCACAACCAGCTATCTGCAGGAGCTGGAGCGAGCTTCACCTAAAGCTGAACAGCACAATCTTTCTTACAGTGCCCATCTAAATATGTTGTTTGGACAGGTTTGGGGTTTTACATTGAACACACTTTGAAACCCCCACGACATGTGATAGCACTTTGCTCAGAGGCAAATTCTCACAGGAACTTTACGTTACATATTTTACATCCCTAACGTAATTATCAGGCCAAAAAATATACATGGGAGCAATGAAGCTTGACCACTCAAACATTGCATTTCCAGTGCACAGTGTTATTCCTGACAGAGCCAAGAAGGGAGAGGAAATCCAGGGAGTGCTGAGCTGAATTTCAGAAGCAGATTCAGATTAATGCTGGATCATGGTTGGTTAAAAATGAGCTGCAACCTCTGCTTAGCTGCTAGTGGTCTGACTGAGGCTACAGCATGAGGACTGCCTGCAGGGCTGCCGGGCATTTTCTATTGCTAATTTATGGTTGCCAGGGATCTTTTGTTATGGCCACATGTTATTTATTTATCCTTATTTTATTTTTTTGTAAAATCCAAGAGGAAAGCACAAGCTAGTGTGTGCTTTGCAAAATCACTGCAGGCAGGCTGAACTGGAGAGAGGATGTACCTAATAATCACCAGCCCTGACTGAAAAGATAAAAAGAAAGAATATGATTGTGGCTTTTAAATATGACTTTCAGTAGTGAAACTCTCCAGTTAGACTAGATAAAACCAGAAACAAAAGGGAACTTGAGTTACACTAGCAGGAGCTTAATAGCTGCAATTATTAGCTGGGCTACCAGTTGGAGTTCCCACCCATCAGAGCCCGAGGTAAAAGATGTCAGGGGGATAGAGTGAAAGGCCGGCCTGAAAATGCAAAACCACAGAGCATTCACTTGCTAAAAGACTTGGATGAGCTACTCGTTCTGGTCTTTGTGCTCTTTTAAATACAGCCATCTAGTTGTCTTGGAGACAGGCACGTGGGAAAAAAAAAAAGCCACTCAATATTCCTATCCCTGACTATAATCCCCTGTTATGGATCAGCTAAGTAATAGTCTAAATACAAAATGTATAAAATATTAACCTGACAAACTGCTCTGCTTAAGTCAATGACATATGGATAGAAGATGTGGGTAACAAGAGGTTTATTAAAATGCTCCGGTTCAGCTGCAGAAGGAATGACAGAATAAAAGCATGACTTGTAAAACAGAGAGGGTAGAGAGATATCAACACTGAAGTGCCGTTGAGCAAATTCTCCTGGAAATCTCAGAGAAGCAAACAGCAAATGAGGTTGATTAAAATTACTACAATTGTGGTGACAAGTTGTGTGCCACTTGAACACCCTACTGTACATAGTTCCAGAAGCAAATTTGGGCTCTAATTTGCCCGTCCTTGAAGACAGTGATAAAACTCCCATTGACTTCAAAGAAGAGCAGAAACAGGCTCTTCAATTCATAAGAAAGAAATAAATGTCTGACTTTAAAACGTAAGATCAGCAGCCCTAAAATGTGTCTTGAAAACATCACTGTATTTTATTGATGATAACCTCGTACTAATCGGTTTTAAGACCTTCAAATAAATTGGAAAACTTGAGTTACTTTTGTTTGAATATAGTAAATTTGAATCTGTGTAACTAAATAACAGCAAACATTTGTACAATACTTTTCAGGAACAACCCAGAATAAGATCAGCATTTTCACAGGTGGTAGCTCTGCAAAACTCAGCTCAAGCACAGTGCTTGGCTTCAGATATGTTAAAAGGGAGTTACTCTCAAACTGAGCTCTCACCTTTAGAAAATCAGTCCTTTTAAAAGGATTTAAAGCAAAGCACTTAGAAGTCATCCAGAACCATTAATCCCTTCTAAAAATCTTGGCAAAAGCATTTGTTTTACCAATTTACACTAACGATGTCATGCTGTGTCTATGTTAATATACTTCTATTTAATTCTGAGACAGTCACTGTATGCTTCCCACCCGTAAGTGAATGTATCTTAACCTCCCTGAAGAGGACAAATATGTTTTACATCTGGGTAGCTGAAGTAGAATTAACAGAGATTCTTTGCCCCTAGCTCATACTATTAGAACTGAGTCCAGATTTGTTACCATCAATTACCAGGATATTTTTCTCCTTTATATCCTTCTCCCACAGAAGTTGTGTGCATCACCCCAGCCTTTTAAATAATGTTGTTAAACCAACTGTCTGTAGTTTGCAACATGTCAAAGTTCTCTTAAAAACAAATTAAGCTAAGAATTTGTTAGGTTATTTTGCTATCATCTGCCATCAGAAATTATTATGTTGGTTACAAAAGTTTGCACTGTCAAAGTTATGCTGAAATGGAAGAAAAGAAGCTGCAGTTAGGTTACTGATTCTGGATGGCGTTTGAGCCCAATCTATTCACTACTCGCAGTGCTTTGAAATCAGTGCGCTTCTCTGAGATGTCGTGGCATAACAGGCTACGTTTATCCCAGTTTAAGTCTACTGAAATTAAAGGAGATGCAATTTTTTTTTTTTTTTGTTTTGGTGATCCATGAATGACATAAGCAATCTTAATTATGTAGAAAGAGTAATAAAATACTGCCTTCAGCAAGGCCTGTGAGATTCGAGTGCTATGAAAATACGCTTACAGTGAGTGTGATTTAAAAAAAAAAACCAACCTGACTGCTAATGAAAAATAGGCCTAAACACAGTTGAAGAGGTATTCAAGCTTGTGGTTAGGTTGATGCCAGATGTTGATGCAGAGGAAAGGGAAGTTGAGGAAATTTAAGAAAAATAGGTACATGAACCCTTAGGATATTGGGTTACCAGCCAGCTGGGGGACACCTGGAAAGCGGCTATGTAAATCTGTTTGAAGTAAGGGTCTTTTGTAGAGCAACTAGCCAGAGGGTCTGGAGAGCAGAGGAGGCAGATCTGAAGCCCCTTCTGCTCCTCCTAGTCCCTCCCACCTCCCTCAGCCTACAAAGGGCAACTTCCAGAGCCCCACGTTCCGGGCAGAGGAGCCGGAGGTGGCTGTGGGGCAGAGTGGAGGGACAGAAGGGGGGGGGCAGATTTTATCGACTGGAAACAACTTTTCTTTTTTTTTTTTGTACATTAGCTTTTTTCTCCCATTTTTTACATTATCTTTACATTAATGTGAACTTATTTTTGTGATGAGTTGCTGATTAGTTGGCATTTATTTCTGTAATTACCTCAAACGTAATTTCATTCACCTATATCCAAAAGACTGCTGCCAATGTTTATAGATTTCTTTTTTTACAAGGTCAGAATATACATATTCATGCATACATAAGCACACAGAGAAATAGATAAAAATTAATTAATTTCTACTTATACTATTTATATATACATGTACAATTGAAATATTTTAATCTCCAGTTGCTTGAATTACAATCTTGCATAAGAACATATTTCATTAAATATTTATAATATATATTATATATAATACATATTATACGCCTTATATATACATCTCCTGGTTCTCAGAATTGCATAGAAAACATTGAAAATGGAAAAAGAATGCATCTTAAGGGCTATAAAAGTGAGAAAGCAAATAAAAATCCATTATTTACTATTTACAAAATTCACCCAAATTCTGTGACCTTAAACTAATTCAGTACTCAAGTAGGATTTATTTTATCTCTACCAGTGATAGTCATGAAGCACAAGAAAGCCAGTTAGTGTTTAGGGCACATTTTGGAAACTTTGCCTTTCCAGGGGACTTGTTCTGTTTTGATCATGGGCTTCTCCTGCCTCAGTCCTCCACCTGTGAAATGGGGATAACCATCTTTTCTCTACCTGACATGAGGTGCTCTGAGGAAATGTATCCTCAAGAATATTTGGATATTAGTGCAATACATCTGTATAAACATTTCAGGGGGTTGCAAACAGTACAATACAAAGTTAAAGTGCATTAAATGATTACTTTCTGCTTTGCTTTATAGTTTTACTTTTTTTGTGTTTGCTTCTTGCCTCTGTCTGTAATTTTGCTGAAGGGGTATGTTTCTAATTAACGAGAAACTGAGTTTTCTGATTGTGGCTTAGCATTTCAAGCCTAGCTGTTGCTCTTACTATTGTTGTGAAGAAGCACACTGCAGCCCCTTGGGGAAAGTCTAATTCAGACTTTAAATAGTCAGTTCAAACAGAGTTCATTTCGGCTTAACTCATTTCGGTCATTTCTTCATGAGAAAGGCTTGGTGTGTACCAAGTAAAGCACCCCAGAGCCCAGGTAACACAGCGGTGCATGGAGTACTCTCTCACTGCATCAGCATCGGCTTAGGGAGGAGGAGGTTCTCTCCCCCACTCCCTGCTGCTCTTCATACTTATTTTCCCCAAGAGCACATAAATATTCAAAGGTAACAGGAGTTTTGGGATGTTCTGTTAAAAGGGCCGTTGGTTTTGGCAGGCTCTGCACCCTCTCCCAGTGAATATTACCATTTCCTTAAAAGCCTTCCTTAATCTGGACATTAAGCACATGACTGAGCACTGCACGAGGCCAAGTTTGCACCCTCCTTCCTGCTTTAAGACCCACTGGCCCCTTCACAAACATCCTTGCCCTACACTCCAAACATGTCCTCTGCCATGAACCTATGCATCTGTCCCAAACCTCCATGCGTGGAGTCTCTGAGCTTGGCATTAAGACGTTTATGGCATCTTTGAAATAACGTCACATTTTGATACTAAATGCAATGAATTAAAAACTATTTTTAATCTTTCTTTTTCTTATGGTAGAATTTGTGTAGATAGCAGAAACTGTGATGCATTTCATTCTCTGCAGGAAGTATTTTTAAAAATATGCTGTAGCTGACTATACCTGCTTTCTGTAAGCCTTCCTGATGTACATTAAAGGAAAATGTGTCTGTGCTGTAAAGCGATCCAGTTTTGAAAAAGAGCACTCTGATATTAGTGCATTTTAACACTGCTTAATGGGTTTATAATTGTATTCAGCATTTTAACTGGAAAGCAAGAATAGGAAGTAGGTGGGAAAATATGCCCATGAAACCATCCCTCTTATTGATCATTATGCAACAAAACCCAGAAGATAAGCAGAGGGGTGGAGGATCTTATGTCTGTGGACAGGTAGGAGACACCAGAACATTACTGATCATTCAAAACTTGCATTTTGAAACCAAACCAGCTGTGAATCTGCTGAAAAGATTGAATATTTTAACACACATATTCTGCTCATAAAAACACTCTTGCTTGCCAGTATTGTAATTTTATCTGCATTAACAAAAAACATTATGAATACAAGTCAAACTGGCTATTGCAATAAATGAAAATGGCAATTCCATTTATTCAATTGGCAGGTACCCAATATCTTTTTATTCTTACAATGAAACAGCTGGGATGTTGTGAAAAGTAACAACTACTGTGTAATAGCTGCTACATGATATCATAGCTTTCATAGGAAGAAGAGAGAGATTCACCTGGCAGAGAAGAGATGGCTAAAATACACATAATTAAAATGTAAAATTAAAATCAACAGTATCTTTTGGTCTTCCTATGCTTTGGGGAATAATTTTCTGGGTACCAGAGTCATTATCTCAAGTATTCACTCCAAGATCCATTCCGTCGCTGTTAGTCCTGATGAATAATATCTATTCCATAAATAGTGTCACTCGTAGAGTCTGGGGTCTTTAGTTCTTTCACTTTTCATACTGGCTCATTATTCATTGCAAAAAATGCCTTATTGATCAAACAAATTATTTGTTGGGTAAAATACTACTCAAATTAGTGAGTAATGTACTAGAATTTGTTAGTATTGGTTAGTCTTTTTCTGTGCTTAGGTCCCCAAGCTTCTTGACCCTGCTTCTGACTTTTGATGGGATAACTAGAACTATTTTTAGCAAGACAGCAAGGAAGGATGAATACCAAATGCTACATAATTAAAGATACTGGTGTGCAGATAAATGCAATGTATTTTCATTATCTTCTTGATATCCCAGTCCCCCTCAAATCCTTCAAGAAGGAAGGATTAGCAGGTTACAGAAGAGGCATGAAGCACAGACTGAAAAAAGTCCTGGAAGCTTTTTCTCCAAAGACTTGTGACATTTTGGACAGCTGCTAAAATATCTACCGTGGCCTTTGTCCAGTCTCACCACATCTTCTTTCTTGATTTGGAAGCTCTTCAGAGCAGGGACTATGCATCTGGGGTCTCTGCTGTAACAAGGCTCTGGCCAAGTTATTTGTGTATCCCCATAAGTAGCATCTCCAACAGCAATAGGTAATATCATAATGCTTTCTAAATACCCAGCCAGAGTCAATGCTTCAAGCACCACCTGCCAATACATTTCTGTTGATGTCAGGGCACTTTTGACTGTTCTCTGAAAATGGTTATTATTCACCCTAGTATATTTTTGGCCCACCTGTAGAACCCCAGGCATATGTGTGTTAACAACAATAGTATAATAAGAAGTGATATTTTAAATAAATTCATAACTTTTAAGACCAGAGGGATTGTAAGGTTATATGGTCTGATTTCCTATGCATTAGAAGCCATAATGTTTTTCCCATAAAGTTCCCTTTGTTGAGCTTGGTCACTTGTGCGTGGACAAAGCATATTTTTCATACTTTATTTTTTTCATGCCTTTAGTAGCCACATCTGCAAAGCCAAGCTGATATTTTTTTAATATCTAATTTAGGCAACTACAGTTGGACACCAAAACACATAAAACATTGACTTCTCCAATCATGACCAAGTGTTGCAGCCAAGCAGGACAGTATTCGCAGAGCAAAACAGATGGTGCTGAGGACCCTGCATCTGTCCCATACACATTCTGAGGTGGTTACTTTGGACTAGCTCTAATTAGGTTTAATGAATACTCCCTGGCTGTCTCAGCACCTGAGGTGTGCTTCTCACCACATCTTCCAGGTTTGTTTTATTTTATCTAAAATGGGGGACGGTTTTGTGCTCAGAGACTTCCCCACAATATAAGCCAAAGTACAGTAAGTAGTGGTGAATTGCTTCAACAATGCACTCCTGGAGTGGAGGAGAGGGAAAGTGATTGAAGTGATGAGCTTTAAGATGAGTATTCAGCAGCATGAAGAGACTTTGAGAATAGAGGAAAAAGAAACAGGTTGCCAAGTTACCTGATGCCTGAGCCTCCTGTTCAGGTTTGCAATAGTATAATTGGGTTGGAGCATAGAGTTTAATGACTGACTGTCATTTAAGTATGATCCCAAACATCGTGTGGAATTAAATCAAATTAAAAATAATGAATTATCCTACTGGCAGTGTGATCATTTTACTTTTTTAGTGTTAGATTGCCTGTTTTTCAACAACATAAAAGCCTCCAACAACAAAACTGAACAGAGTGGGCAGTAGGAATCCATAATCAATATTCAGCAAATGTTTTTAAATTCTGTATCTCTGAATGAGAGCCTCCAGCTCAAAGTATAAAAAAGGAGGGCTGTTTCATAGAAATGCCTCAGAACATGGACAAGCAATTAAGTTAACATTTGCCAAAGTCAACAAAACGAATAGAACATCTTCCAAAACCAGATAACCACACAAATAGCAGCAAAGCCAGAGAGCTGCTTCAATGGGAAAAATGTATGTTTAACTGCAAATGACTTATACAAGAGGGTACTGGACCCCCTGACAATTCGTATATTCCCAACTGAGGTGAACTACGTAGTCTGTCAGATCTACTCTACTGACAGAAATTGTATTAAACTATCCATAGCACTACAAGTAAAATGTTACACTCCCTCTTTAGAGTTTGGACACAAAATTGAGTTAAGGAGGTAAAAGAAGTTGTCAGCTGGTGGATGATAACCATAACTGCTCATAAATGTCTGTATCAGTTTTAGTCAGTTTTATTTGTGATGTAGCGGGCCTTAATCTAAACTTCAGAGAAAGAGACTAAATTACATTAATGTTCATTTGTCCAGGCTAAAAGCCCAGGCACAGAAGTTCACTGCAGTGTGTTTTGTTGGCGGTAAAGCCTCTTTAACGCTGTCTTCTGCATGCTCCCTTGTTGTGGAGGAAAAAATCCTGATATAAAAATAGTTGTACTGTATAGCTACTGAAATAGCTTATTCCCACGGGATGGAAAAAGGCTAAACTTTGTTGTTAATAAAACAAAGTTAAGAAATCTGGTAACAGTGTACAAAATCAATGAGAAGCAGAAATGTCGGTGCAAAGAAGGCAGGTGATCCACAAGCTGGAGGAAAGGCATTTGGGTTGCGCACACGCAGCCACGCAGGCTTGACGAGAGTGGGATTTCAGCACAACATCTGTTTGCTCCTGAGAGATGCCAATAACGTTTTGGGAAAGTCTCTTCTCTTGTGCAAGAAACTGCAGGAAAGCAGTCAGAAGAGACTCAACATTTGGAAGAGACAGACACGGCTGATGTGACGTTTGTGAGGGAAGCAACCTGAGCCTGAGAGGGAAAGAGTGAAGCCCTGTGGAGGCAGCTGGTGGAGACGGGTGAGAAAACAGACAGCCAAAGCAGGGACGGGGCAACCCGCAGCTGGGAAGTCTAAGGAAAAGCACTGCCATCGGACTCTTGCAGGTCAGGGACTGCCCTTCTTCCCCAAAACCAAAGAAACGCTGTGTGTTTGCAGATATGAACACCACAGCACCTGGTATTACCCTGAACAGGGCGTGCAAACAAGCTCTGTGCGAGTGCTGCAGGAACAGATGCTAACGCAGCGGCACGTCTCCGAGCAGAAGTAGGAGGCAGGTTCCTGCGTTAGCACTCATGAGCTCTATTTCTCTGTACTAGTTGTTCTCACCTGTCACTCTGTCCCCCAGAATTTGCACCCCACGTGTTTATATTATTTTACTAAAATAACAGTACAACAGTGCATTAATGTTGGGAATATGAACACATGCTTTTTTTTTTTTTTTTTGTATTTGTAGCTTGAAATTTTGCACTTGCAAGTATTTGATTTCCTGATACCATTACCTAGTTTAAAATTTTGCCTGAGAACTTTGTCTATTCTTTCAGCTTTCAGTTATAGCTAGGAGACAAACGAGTTTTTCATCTCAAAGGCTAAAGTAAAAACAACCAAACAAAACTTGTCAACTTATTAATTCTTATATTATTTTCTCATTCAAAGTAAAAAAAGGAAAAAATTATCCTCTCCCTTGCAATAATAGGTATCAGGAAGCTTAAAAAAAGTGAAAAATTTTATTTAAAGATATATCAAAATGGAGCTTCAACTTTTCAAGAATTATTCTAAATTTCTTTTACTTAAAACTACACAATAAAATAATTTTACTCCAGTTTTGACAAACTCTTCATTTACTGACTGTTGGTATAGTTTTTCTCATTATAATCTTTTAGACGTATTTCTGACAACTTTAAATTTATAAGATAGGTAAATAGAGAGACTTTTTTTTTCTGAGACCTTTATGTTTTGGAATAAAATTGATCATAGTGCAAGTTAACTAGCTACCTTTATTTGATCTGGTTTAATTGTTAGACTGAATAAGAAAAGACCTGGATTAAGGAAATGAGGCTGCCCTGCCTGCTATGCCCAAATAATCCCTTTCAGTGGCTGGGAAATGGAAAACGAGCTCCACATGTAGATTACAAAAAATACTAGGAAAAAAAAAGCTGAAAAAGAAAATACCCTGAGAGATAAAAATTTAGAAGGTAAGGTTCGAATGAGGTGGGAGGCCAGCCCATAGGCAGCAACAGGCTGATTTTCAGTGATATTTTCATTGTAAAACAGTTGCCGAAGTCTTCTGTAGCCTGCAAGATCAATTGCTAGATCAGAGTGGTGTGTAAAAGAAGATTAATTACAGGTGGTGTTGCAGCTTGGGGAACAGTGCAGGAAGGGCAGGCAGGTTTGAGGGTAGCCCCAGAGCTCCCCACAGCAAGGCTCAGAGATGGAAAGGTCTGTCCTGCCGCTCATCCTTCGCTTCTGGTGGTCTTTGGCTGTGCCAGGACAAGTCAGTGCTGCCGGGATGCGTGCCGCTGCTGCTGGCACACAGTCGACGCAGCCCTGACAGTAAGGAGTGATGCTGCTTCCTCCCCTCGCTGTGGGTCACATCCCCACACTGCGTCATATGATGATTCCCCGTTTCCCATTAAAGACCCAATTTTTAAGCTGCAAAGACAACGCTACATAGACATATGCTTGCCCTGGCCTCTGCACAGTTCTGCTGCTTCTCTCTGCCTGACTGCTTCTCAACTAAAACCACCTATTTCTGGACTTAACATAGGCAGAAGTATTTGAAGGTCTGATGGTACAGAGGTACTTCAACTCAACATCCTTAAGCAAAAGTGAACTCTTTTTGGTGTCTTTTGATTCAGCTAAGTACCTATATATAAACATTCAGAAAAAAACCCTGCAAAATCCCCTCCCTTCCTCCTTCCAGCTTTCGACAACCCCAAACCTGGGCTGTTTGAAAGGAAAGGACATGTTGACAGAAGCATAGCCAAGAAATAGCCGTGCCAAGAAGGAGAACATCGCAGTATGATGATTTAATTGCAGCAGAATTAAAGGTATATAGGTGGAAATGCTTCAGGATGGCTGAGGAATCCCCCTGAGGAAATATCTGGGCTGGGGGCAGGCTCTCTAGAAGATGCAGACACCCTGCAGAGAGGGGAAATCATCTGGGCTGAGGTGCTCACAGGCAAGTCTGACCTTGATGAGATGAGAGGTGCTATAGGAAAAGCAAATAGGTCAAAAGCAGAGGAAATGTTATCTGTATCTCATATTTTCATTCTATTATAAATGTAGTTACCATGGCAGCAGCAAGCAGTTTTGGGGTTTGGGTTTCTCTACAGACGTACAAGCATCTTTTGAACTTCCCTCTTTTTCCACTGACATATCTGTCCCCAGGAGGAAAGGCTGAAAACTCACTTATGTTTACTTGAGCAATATATTAGTAAGGAGAACAACAGCAATAAAAGTAGCATAAAGCCTCCCCAAAAGCATAATGATAGTATTTTTATCTTTTCTTCCAGAACATCCAACCCAACCCTCCCACTTCAGCCCTCCAGATTTTGTCAGCAACAGAATGGTCTCTGCACAGTTTCTGCTACATCCCCTCATACTGTTCTCCTCACTCATTTTTAGAGCAAGCAGAGAAACCCATCAGCATCCATTCATATGTCTCTTAATTCACATCATTTAACTATTTTTCTCACCAGGCAGCCCTCTTCTTTGGATTTCTCTTTGGACATAGCACAACTCAGGACCTTCCAGCTCTTATGGGTTGGGCTGAACTGGACGAAAACACTGGATGGGAAGAAAAGAAATTCCCATATGAGCTATGCCTGTTCAAGCCCAGCTGCAGGCAGGAGGGACTGAGCTTTCATATTAAGGCACCCAATAATTTTGGCCACCAGCAGGCTACAGCTGATGCTTACTTGCCCCTAAAGAATCTCTCTTCCAGAGTAAAAGCAAAGAATCGTAGTCTCAGCTGCTTTTATCTGAGTGTAAGTTGAGAGAGTAGCAAAGGAGAAGTAAAATGTGACAGTCTGCTTTCTCTTGTGCTACATCTGAACTGACTACAAGATAATACAATAAACAAGATAATAAGATGAAAGAGAGCTTGAGAGGGCCTCTGTTCCATTCCCTGGTCCCAAAGGAGAATCAATTATTTCTAAACCATTCTTGAAAGATGTTGGACTAATCTGATCTTTACTGTGGATGCCTGCCTATTCTCCTCACTGCACCTATGGTTTCTAGGTAATTGTAGGGGGGTTCTAGGCAGTTAAAAGCAAAGAACAAAGTAAGAAAGTCAGAATATACTGAGGACAGTTCAAAGTAGCTAAGTATTTTATTTCTTAGGATTAGACCTAATTTTCATGATATCTTCAATGGATTTATTTATTGACTAGTATGGCATATTAAGGCCATGGCTTTGCCCTTGCCTTATGCTGAATTGTACCTTTCCAGGGCTTACCCCATTGTTCCCAGGAAAAAACTGTTTTTCAGAAAAGCCCACTCAAGAAAGCACTAATCCCTTCTTTTTGAAGATTCATTTTTGAGTTGAATCTCTTTATTTATTCAGTTTCCGAATGAAAAAATCTCATAACTTACATCAGCAGAAGACGGGGGATTGTGGTAAAATGCAATTTGGAGTCAAGAATAAGTGGCCAGTGGCTGGAGGTACTGGAAGCCACCATGTCCCAAAAGAGCAGCCTAAACAAGTGTGTGGGTTTACAGTGCCCTAGAAACTGGACACCAACTCCTAGGTGAGCTTGTGCTAAGCAGCAGAGGAAAGATGACTAGCTCTACTTTTAAAGCCATGCAAGCTGTTTTTGCAGTGAGCACACTGCCTTCCTTCTCCTGCATGGGAAGAATGTTTATCCAGCACTTAATGCAGATCCCTCTTTACACTACTGAGTGCTAATTTCTCTCAATACACACACCCTCAGAATCGAGCCACTATTAAATAACCGTAAATTGGTAACTTTAATTGCTGAGGACTCAAGCATTGTAGTTCTCAGCGTGTTTAAAGGAAAAGAAAAAGCAAAAAAAGTAAATCAACTCTCCTGGGGTCTCCCCTCCCCAGTCAGCAACGTCAAGTTTTCAGGAAAAGGAAGTGTGGCATTTGCAGTCTCAATTAAATCAGCACAGCTGGAATTCCTCATCAAGGTGATAGGTACTTCTGAGGCTGAAACTCATTTTGAGAAACCACTTTGGACTTGGAGGAATACTCACAGTGCTATTTTACAGTATACTGAAGGTAAGGACCTAAATGTAGCTCGAGGGTAACTGTAGCTGGAAGGCTGATAATGCTCCTTTATGTTGTATGGGCTCTGTGTGTCACACCAAATGATTTACAGCTGTTGCATGAGGCGTACATGCTCACTGCATTGTTCTTCTGTGATCAAAATATTCTTGCCTCAGAGCTTTGCAGCCCACAAAGTTTTTCCACATGTTTGAAAAAAGCTCAGCTATCCCGTGGTGTCCTGCTCCTCTGCTCTTCTAACTGCAGTTCTGGGTTGGTGGTCACCTAAAGACATTTGTATCATATTGGTTGTGCACGTATCAAGGCAATAGCTATGATGTGTAACTGGGAGGCCATTTTTGTCTCTTTCTGACAACTGTCTAAATCTCATCCTTCCTCATCTTTATATTTCCCTCCTTCTCTCTGGATAAGCTCTTTGAAGATAAAAACTTTTCAGGTCTTTTTCCTCCCATGCAAATGAGTTCTTTTAACGAAAGCACCCACCCCATGGATGCTGCAACGTCTCCGCTTCCATAAGGAAAAGAAACGTGACAAGCAGTATTTCAACAGCATTGGCATCAGGCCAATGTGTCCATGTCCATAGTTCCTCTCAGTGAGCTCCAAACTAAGATGATTTTGTACTATTCCTTTCTCTATGTACACTTGACGAACAATGCAAAGGAAAGGCAGGGATTTAACTTTGAGACAGACCTTGTAAATGAAAGGTGAAATAGAGGCTACTTAGCTAACATTTGCTGCACACACTTGTGGTAGAACTGACATTTAGAAGATGGGGTAAAGCAGGGGGCAGAAGTTGAGGGCTGGTATTTGAACATTGCCTCTAACTTTGGAACTTTATACAGCCTTTAATCTGTTTCTGGAGTGCTGAGAAGTGTTCTGTGGATGTTGTGAGTGAACTGTGCTTTTTGTATTAAACATTTATTGCATGGCTTTCTGTGTCTGCAAACAGCTGGATCGATGATTTAAGCTATCCCCTCCAGATCTATGTTTCTATCAACTGCTCTTTTTTTCCTTCGGAGAAGACATCTGAGCCATGGTTTCAAACGGTGAAGAATTCTGCTGAAAATGCATTAGGAAAACTAAAATGCTAATGTGCAAGGGCAATTGCCCTTCTGAGAGAGGGAAGGAGCCATGGACAATACTAAACATGTGAGAAAAACCAGTATTGTTCTATGAACTTTGCATAAAAAGATCTTTTTGAAAACAAAATTTAATATTTTTAATAAATGTAGATTAGTGTGAAGTTTCATCATCTGCCTTGGGCTTGTCTTCCTCTGTGTCTGCTGGGACAAAGAGGTCATATAGCTCAGTATCGCTGTTGTCCTGGATGTCACTGCACCACGGTATTCATTCAGCATAGTAGTGGGATCTCAAAATTACCCAGTCGGTCTGACAAACATCCCCATATCACTCAGCCACTGGTCTTTTCCACTGGAGAGGGGCTCCGTTCTGTCCATTTTTCCCTCCGCTCTTTCAGTGAGCTGACAGACATGCATCTGTATCCTGTCGGCTGGAGCTCAGCCGTGCCAGAGAGCATGGCTCTTCGCAGCGGGCTGGGATGTCCGGGACCTCAGCGTGAGACTGTGCTGATGCATGACACATGAGCGATCAGTCAACAGCCAGGAGTACAATGGGATGCACGGACTTTGAGTGCGCCAGAGTCACACAGGACAGCACATGGCAGCGTGCCAGCATCTGCGTGAGGCTCTTGCGCCTGGTCAGGATGACCCCGAAGCGGGAGCAGGAATGCAGGCAGACAATCCAGTTATCTGGCAAAGGAGCGTGAGCTGCCAGCAGAAGGGCTTGACAGATGCATTCTCATTCCTATGAGGTAGGGTTACATATCTGTATGTATCAGTTACGCTGTGGGTAAACACGTTTGGCACCTCAGAAACCTTGTTCCAAAGAGGATTCGAGTGTGACACAAGTCACAACAGACATTGGTGGGGGAAGCAAGGCATCTTAATGTGAAGCATCTCCAGTTAACCTTTCAACAAGTACCAAATGTAGGTGAGTCTTTAAATATAGTGCGTAGCCACCTTCTCCGGAACAAATGCAAAGCTGAATGACAGAGTATCGCAAATGTAGATAACAAGATATTGAACTTTCCAGAAGAGGGAAAATACACATTAGAGCATCCTACAAGAAGTTCAAGGTTGTTATTATTTTAAATGGGTGCATGTTTTTCATGAAAACGTCTCCAGTCTTTAACTATCTCTAATAATCATTACATGTCTATTTTTAAGTAAGAAAACAAGAAGACTAGGTGAAATAACAAGAAAACCAACTACAGACCTGGCTAACTGTCTTTGACGCCAATGATAACACCTATATTAGCAAATATGTAAGAGTCCCTCCCTTATTCTTGAACTTCAGTGATCTTCTGATAATGTATAAATCCTGCTAGCACTTTCCCCAGGACTCACGAAGACATCCCTGCCCATATCCTCCCTGTATTAGCCAGCTCAGACAGCCGGCAGCTGCGTAACAAAAAGGAAATGAAATTTTCCTGTTAGCAGTCTCCTCGAGTTCAGGGAAACAGGGACAGGCACCGAATCTGCTTGCCGTACGCTCAGGGCTTCTCATATGTTAAAAGTACTTTCTTGGAGAGAGTGGTTAGATGTGGCTTTTAGTAGACAAGTGAAACCCTAATTCAGGCTGTGTGTCTGGGCCTGTAATATATTCTTTTTGGCTGCTTTAGCAGTTTTTTGATATTCAGCTCTCTATCGCTCGTTGTAAAGAGACAGGAAAAAGATGCATTTGCTGAAGTTCAGCCACTACAGAAATAATATATAAGACCAAATGATCAAAAGCAGCATGTTTTTGGAGTATATTTGTACATTTCAGAAACAAATAATCAATCTCAGTACTAGAATGAGACCTTTGATAATAAAGTTTGAATAATTCCATTAAACTACAACTCAATGATAGTTCGAAATCATTTGTAACAGAAAGGAAAGTTTAGCATTGCCATTTAAATTAAGAAGTGTGTAAGAGAAAAATTAAATGTAAATCAAATAAAGTGGAGTGCTTTTTTTTTAGGACTTGCATAATTAATAATAAAATTAGAAATATTTATGCAACCAGGTCTTGTTTGGATTTCACTGAAGAAAATATTACCAGCTTCCAAACAAACAATTTCCTTCCTATCCTATCTATTTAATCAGTCCTGGTTTAAAACAGTCCATTCTAAAGTTGGGTCATGACCCTGAATACATCTGCAAAAATGCAATGCTGGAATATTTAATTCAAACTCCTTGAGGTTACTATGAATTTACTCCAGATCAAATGAGACCAAGATCCATAATAATAATTAAGTCCATGGATAATGTAAATTCCACTGATAATATAATGCTGTGATTACACTATTCATGACAGTCTAACCCTTGATATAAATAAGAATTGAGTTACAAACAAAATGAGGCATGGCTGAGATGCAGATTTGAGTGTAGATGCTGCTCTACTGTGTATGCCCACTGGAAATACATTCTGGATCTTGGGCTTGTTAAAAGATGCTTCTTGTCCACAAGCAGTTAGTCTAATGGTAAATCAGCTCCAAAAGTGGCAGTCACCTGTAGGGAAGAAGGAGAAGAGATGATCGTTTGGTTTTAACGTGCTTCCTTCTCTACAGTTATTTAATAATCTTTCAAACAACTCTCCATGTTTTCAGATTGCACATAAGATATGACCAGCTCATCCTGTAACATTTTTCAGGGTAGCATTTTAAGAAGGTAAAATATTTTCCCTGTTAAAATCTTTCTCAACCCAATTTTCTACCCCCTGTAATTATCTTCAGAAATCCTTATTCTGAAGGATTGCACCCGTACACATATTTCAGCCATTAGCCACACCTTCTTCTCTACATCTTTATCCCTGCTGACGTTGTGGCTTCAGGCTGTGCTAAAGGCCTGCATAATCTCATTTTCTGAGGCTTCTGCTTTCTCTGTGAGTGACAGGAGGAAAGGGGAAGCCAGGTAAGATCCAGAATTTGTTCGAAGATTAAAGTTCTAGAAAGCATGCATTAATCCAACATCTGTTACTTTGGTCCTGGAGCTGTGAAGCTGTGCTGCTGTTGTGCCATCTGCCAGACGGTCCAGGAGGACGGGAGGCTGCTCCTTTGCCAGTCGGTGTGATTAAGGTTGTCTATGTGTTTATGTTTGTATGCAGTGGGGAAAAAAATTGATTGCACACTTTGGGCTTGGGCAATGTCATGTGTGATGTGTCAGAGAGGAGAATGTGGGTCACTTTACCTGCTCACATCTGGACAAAGCACAGGGAATAAAAAACAAAAGACTACACAGTTGTTAACATACAAATAGCATCTATGCCTCGTGCAATTCACACAGAAGTCACACTCTGTTCCGATTTTATACTGACAGGTGACTAAAGCACAATTAATTCACCGCTGAGCTTTAAGGGACTTTGGGGCTGCTCAGCAGGAGTGATACAGACCACTGCACCCCCAGGAAATGTCCAGTCTCAGAGGGAGGCATGAGGTCTTCATGCAGGTTACCAAGCTTCAGCCTAGGAAGATTAGTGGTGATTTCTGTACCTCCTGATGACTTTTCTCTGTATTGATACAAAGAATAAATATTTTTTCTGTATATGCTATTAAGGCATACCCTGTTTCAGCCTCACCACTAAAGTCTGTCAGCACACGCTGCCTACGTGTGCAGTGACTGTGCAAAATGTCCTCGTGTAGGTGCAAACCTTTTGGATTGACTCTGGCAGTAACTGTGTACCCTGAGTCACACAATGAATGGGTACTGGAAAGAATTTAGGGCATCTTACATGAAGGTGCACTTGTACAGGGGATGTGGGAGTTGCTTTTCAGAACTGGGGAGAGAGAGTTCCTGCCCAAAAGAAGTGCAGTGTAGACTTGATTTCCAAAGTGTCTTGGGCACAAACCTTAATTTATCAGCAGGAATAATCCATGGTTTGCATCAGGAACCCACCCAAGATGTGCAGAATTGGGTTAATTTCTCTCTTTTGCTTGAAGAAAGGGATTTTAAACTCTCAGATTTTATTGGATCGTATATATGAGTTGTTCCACACCAGAATTAAATGGTTCTAGATTTTCCTCAAAGCAGATATTCAAATTTTTAGGGAACTTTCTCTCTGGAAGTTTTGGCAATTCCAGTAACTGGCATGTGAGTCAGAGATCTGATCTTCTGCACCTGGAGAGCCTGACGTGACAACTGGAAGGGACACTGAGTTGTTTGTGGTGCAGTCCAAACATGTAATCGCTGCTCATGGAAACATTCACAAGCTGGATTTAAACTAGCTAGGTCCAAGACCAGTCACAGGGTGATGATGGCAGAAAAAGCATCATGCTCCTCTAGGACACCAGTGGCATGTTTAGTACCTGGAGAGAAGGCTACGCTCCGACTAGTTCTTGAAGTTGCTGGTTTAAGGCTGTTGCATCCGTGTCGATAAAGCTGTGGCTATCAGTGGATTCTGCAGTTCGTACAGCCAGCAGCACCTGTGCACAGCAAGCAGTGCACTGATTTCAGCGGGGCTACTGACAGCACCATTCTGGCTTGCGGCAAGCGAGGGTGGGAAGTGCCCTTGCATACCTGTAGGTTGACATGGGTATGTGGCATCTCTGTGTTGCTTTATCGCAAGAGCAAACTAGAAAATAAGGCAAGGCCTAATCTGCAGTTTTTACCTTCTCTTTCTGTTCTTCTGAATTGAATCGCCAATACTGCCTTCACACACCGGCTCACCGTTTTCGTGTGCGCAGTCATACACTCTGGTGTTGGAGAATCGAGGTTTGAGAGCCCAGCTCCTCCTGCTGACGGGTCCTCTTCTTACAGCGTATCAGGTGAGCAGGCTGGATCCAATCTCCTCTTGCCATTCGCTGGCTGGCATCACCCAGGGAGGGGCAAAGAGCAGAACAAAATGGGAGGACTTTCTCCCTTCTGTGGCTGACAGCCCTGACAATCTGACCCTATACTTAAAGAAACACAAGGCATTCAATTGTTTGTCATTTTGATGTTTCTGAATAGCATCTCTCTGGAGATGAAATAGTAGTCATCACCAGAGCTACAGATTAACAACTGATAGAAAAAAATAGGCATATCATTAAGCTTACATGCTCCTTGTTATCTCACCACTTCTCATGCAATCCTTGTCTGCAAACAGAAGAAGGGAATCCCTGCACGGCTACGTTGTTGAGTTTGCATATAATCAGATGCCAAAGCCTGCCTTACTTAGATCTTTTGTTTGGCTGCAGTCCCTACTGGATTTTTTTCCTAAGATTTGTGCTTTCACCCCTGGATAATAATATAACAAATAGCTCTTTGTCTCTTTAGGTTTGTTCATATAACTTGTATTAATATGTTGACAATGTAATAAAAGAGACATACAAAGAATCCTCTTGTCTTCCTCAGCTACAGCAAAAGGCTGTGGCAATTATTGCTGATTTGAAGCACAATCTGAGACTCCAGCAGATAAATGTGAAAAAAATGTAATTTTGAAACTCAGCTGTCGGAACAAAATAAACATCAGTTCAGACTTATGAGGACTTGCTTCATGTTCAGTAAAGCCCTTTTTATTAGGGCATTTATCAGATGTCTGGTGGTTAAAATGAATATTTTTAAAGGTATTTTGAATACAGCAGTGATGACATCTTGAAAGACTAAACAAAAACCTAATTGACTTCCAGTAAGTTTTTCACTGGAGCTTGATTGTAAAAATAGCACACTTGAATGCTTCAAACCCTCCTATTTAAAAGGTTGCTTATAAATGTGATTTTTAAATTTATTTTTGTGTGTGGGAACTCCAGTCTGGATTCTGAGGACAGCCACATGCTTTAAATTTTCCAGAGTCACATTGTGCTGCTACAAGTAAGAAAAAAATGTTGATAGAGTCAGGTCCTAGTGTTTTCTGCTTACAAGGAGCACAGGATCCTGTCTTCCTGGAAGGACTTGAGCCATCGGTGCAGCTCAGGATGTTCCTTCTACCATCTGATGAAGAAACTCTTCTCTTCTCTTCCCTTTTCTGTTTCTTTCAGTCATCTTCTAGCCTTGTCCACGTTTTGCCTCAATCTTCCTTTCTCATATCTTTACTGTGCTTCTCACTCTAACACATGAGTACACCTACTCGATCAAACCCAGTGAAGCTGTCTTTCCAAATAGGTCAAATTTCTAAGTATATTCACGTATGCCTTTAAATTCTGGTGGTGATGTACACTTGTATTTTTGTCCCAAAAATTACTGTGGCTTCTCAGGAGGAACCTAAATCAGAGACAACTTGTTAATCTCATCAATTCCAATTTACCACAGTGTGGTACCTGGTAGGGAAAAGTTCTGTAAAACTGGGTAGAAAAGTATCCATGCAGAAAAAAAAAGAAAAAATAAAGTCAGCAGCTAGGCCTTAATAATTCAAAGGCAATAGTGTTGACATGTAGTAGTTCGTGTTCCCTTGTAAGAGCAAATCTGGAAGTCAGTTGTTCAGAGCTCTGTTTCTGGCTCTGCTGTGGACTCATGACCCAGGACAGTTTTCACAAGCTCTAAAAGAACTAAATAGTATTTACCTTCGTCTCAAAAATACTGTGAAACGTAGTCACCGTTTTGAAATGCTTTCAGATCCACAAATGGAACTCTTGTTGGAATAAGAACAGAAGTGTAAAGAGAAAATTTCAGTAAAAATCTGATTTTACTGAAACCAGTGGGAAGTTTGCCAGAGTTTGTGGGGCTAAAACTTACCTCCTTTGTTGCTTTGATGGCTGAGGAAGAGAACAGAATTTGCCCAATAATTGGTGCTCTTTTGCAAGGCACGTGAAAAGCTTAAGGGAGTTAGCAGCCTTCAGGGTTAGTGCTGTGAATGGGCACTTCTGAAATGCCAAGATTTGTATTTTCCCTCCCAGACACATCTTGTCATGAGGCAAGATTATTATTGGAGGCAACTTCCATGGAAGTCTGCTTGTACAAGTGCTATTTGTGCATCAAACATCTTTAAAAAACTGATTGGGGGGTGGGGTGAAGAATGCTGTGTGTATTGACTTGGTGCTTCATGTCATTTTAAGTAGCAGTATTACTGGTCTTGATAGTTCTTTATTTTTTTCATACTGTTTCACCTATTATTTGTTTTTTAGTCTGTTAAGTGACTCATTACTTTTATTTTTAAAGGATTCACTTCAGGAAGAAAGATGTTTACCTTAAAAAATACACATAAAGACCCTAAAAGTTGTACAAGCTAAATTCACTTTTCCTCTCTTTATATTGGCATCATTCAAGGAGAATAAGCTCTACAACTTGCCAGTTTCACATTCACATGCCAATCTTTAAATTACAGCTCATCTTCACTGGTTATTATTAAATTATATGCATCACAGATAGATCTGTAGATTCGGACAAAACCAAAACAAAACTAAAAAACCCAAACAACTCAACAAGTTTTGAGTTAATATGAA
The DNA here is from genome assembly GCA_013401315.1 of Balaeniceps rex. NCBI lineage: Eukaryota > Metazoa > Chordata > Aves > Pelecaniformes > Balaenicipitidae > Balaeniceps > Balaeniceps rex. Next base: position 161,453 of record VYZW01004326.1, read on the forward strand.
TATTATGTGGAGACCAAACATCATTGTTAATGCAAACAATTTTAAAGTTAATTCAATTTTTCAGTATTCTGAATAAACTTACTCTTTTATTTTCAAAATTTTGAGAGTTTTAACAAAGTTTTTTGAAAAAAAATAGTAAAGATTAAAATAATCTTAAAAACTTTAATTAGAGCCAGGCATTTCTTGGTGCATTTTGGTTTTGGTTTTTTTTTAGCAAACAGCAAATTCTTTGAAACTTCAGCTGGAAATGGCTTCCCTCAGTTGTCATTTGAATTCACTTAAATTCATTTAAATAGCTTCAACTGGAAAAAAAATACTGGGACATAATCCACAAACCTTGTAAATCCCTGTGTTTTTATCTAATTGCCAAAAACCTTGGGAACCCACAGAGTTCATGGTGGCATTGTCAAACCTTCTGCCTTGCAGGGTGACCCGAAGGGAAGCGTTTGTTGCTGATGCTGCTCCATAATGTAGAGGTAGGTATCTGCTGGCTCAAGGTCCCTTTGACCTGCCAGGTGCCTGTCAGGGCCTGATGCAACTTCTAAGATATGGCAAGGGCTTCTTCCACTGGCGTTGTCCAGCTTCCCAGGCAACACTTAGACATATCCAGAGCAAGACAGGACTCCTCTGGGAACGAAAGTTGCACAGTCACTTTCCCAGACCATGGGGGGCCCAGAAACTGGGCTTCTGACAGCATTTTGAGAGAAAGCACCTGCTATTTTTGATTAGCATGTCAGCTCTCAGAGCTGCGCTTTATTTAATTAATTTTGGCAGCTAACAGAAATGACTAAATTAAAAAGAGGGAAAATCAACACATCGTTTCTGCAAATCTATTGACTGATTAGCATGGGTAAATGAGTTGCAAAGTGAATTTCAGCTTCAGGGCGGACATGTTAGCTGCCTCTGACACTTCATAATTCAAACTGAAACTCTAGTTGTAGTGCAGGCATTTATTTTTTAAGCAGAGATAAGCATTTCATCTTTTTATTTGTTTATAGTCTTTCATGAACACAAAAGCAGGTTGCTCAGAGATGTTTTGGTGCCTCCATCCTTGGAGATATTCAAAACAAGATTGGACATGGTCCTAAGCAACTAGCCCTAGCTGCCCCTACTAGACAATCTCCAGAGGTCCCTTCCAATCTCTGTTCTGTGATTCAGTGATTCCCAAGCACTGCTTGAGAAGAGAAAAAATGAAATTACAGTGGTTTAAAATAATGAAACTAAAAATCCTGAGTGCATTTTTGGTACAACCATTACTGGGGCAAGAAAGTAGTTGGCAGGCTAGACTTTGTAATATTTAATATTCCAAATATAGAATAGACAGTTATTACCTCAGTCAGAGCTATCCTATGCTCTGCCAGTGTATGCAGAAAGCTTCAGTGATCATTCCCTACATCTTACTGTCAAAAAACCCTCTTTATCAAACAGTTTCTTCAGACATGGTTTCTTGTTATATTAATGGCATGTGGCTATTAAGAGCCTGACCACGTGAAGAATTTAATGTTCTCACTGAACCCAGAGCACACTCAGGTCATGAGTTGGTTTCAGCAGTTTTGTAATGTTTTATCACATTGTTAATTCCCTCCTATTAATGATAACCTTGTGCTCTAAGTCCCAGTATGATCTTGGATGGTTCGTTCAACATTTCTAAAACCATAATAAATGCAAGTGGATGCTTGGCAGGGAGAGCTCTGTCAACAGTGCAGTATTGACTTGTAACATTCATATAATGTTTCCATTTCCTTAGAGAGGTTTTGGGGCTTGTTACTAACAAGCTCTTTTTCTTTTTTTTTCTTTTTTTTCCCCCTCCAGTTTTGTCAGTGAAAAAAGTTATCACAAAAGAACATGGGTTGTTATTTTTGATACTAGGTTTTATGTCTTGGTATAATGTCTCTGTTGCATCTCAAGTCAAATGTCTGATTTGTTCCTTTCAAATTTTGGGTGAAGATGCAGTCAGCTTTAAGGTAGAAAGTTATCACTGGGAAAATATAACTCATCAAGAGGTGTATGTTTTTGCAAAATAGATAATTCTAATAAGATGAGATTCATCTTTCTTAGCTCAAGCATCAGAAAGTTGGTTGCATGTAGTTCTCATAGTGCTACTGGAGAGAAACAGGTGCCCATTTCAGCTCATGTTAGGCATCTAAGACAGGTGGCAAAAAGTCATTCTGGAGATGCTTCTTCCTCTCCAGTGACTAAAAGAATGACTGGCTTAGGCATGGAAACTATTCTTAAGTGTTTTAAGTTGAATGAGGTAAGACCCACCCCTGGAGACTAAAACAATTATTTTCAGCCTTCTCAGAATTTCATAGCAAAACAAGACCCACCTCTTCATGATTTTTAGGCCAATTATAGAATCACAGAAAAAAATTAAACTGGAAGGGGTCTCTGGATGTCATCTGGTTCAACCCTTTTCTCACAACAAGGCCAACACCAAAGCTAAATCAGGTTTTGTACAAAGACCAAGAGCTGTGTTATTAAGATTAACAAGATAACATAGGTACTAAAAGGTATTCCCTTCCCTTCCCTATGGATGTTTTTGTTAATTCTCTTCAGACTATCACAGTACAAGCTTGTTTTTGAAGAGCGAAGTTACAAAGAAGACAAGTCTTTCAATCTAGAAAGTAAGAAGTAAGAAAGGGACAGCTAGGAGGAAGGCACAAACCTGCCCATCTATGGGAGAAGTGCATGGGTGCAAGTGTGACCAGCACTATTGGTAGAATAAAAATAACAACTACAAACTGGCCAGGAGCAGAGATGATGAAGAGAAACAACTCATCATTTCAAGAGGGGAGGAAAGGGAGAGGGTGCAAAGGCAGTGCACAGAGACCATACATACCTTCAGTCAGAACCTTGTGCACAGTATGGCAAAAAATTTGGACTTTTCATAAGAAAAATTTTCTTTGAGCAGCATACAGCTACAATGGTTCTGGCTTATCTACTGTTGTTGTTATTACAGACCTGAAAAGTCTCAGACTTGAATCAGTGCCTTGTTGTCTTAGTTGCCGTACAGATACAAAGTTGATGAAGGTTCCTCTCCTGGTAAGCTCACAAGGTAAGTGTAATACAAGAGACAATAAAACTGTGTGGAGGCTAAAAATCAAAAAACCCCAATATCATATTAGGCAGTGGTTTCAACATACCAGGAAGCCGTCAGTTGCCCAAGTTTGTTTGATTTTTTAGGGCATTAGAACAAAGTAAACCAAGAAATGAAGTTTAAGAATACAAATCTCAAACATGAGAGGAAACATCAGAAAAAGCACAAAGGTTGTTTTTCAAAATATAGCAAAGAGTGAGACTGGTATCACAAACCAAGTGGAATGAGCCCTAAATTCAAATAAGCTTCAAGACTAGTTAGGGACGCAGCATAAAATGCACAAGGAATTAAGCTTCCTTTATGCTTGATGCAATAAACAAGAATTTGCTGGAGAAATTCAGGAAGAAGAGCACCATGATGAAAAAGGCAGGTTAAATAATGCACAATATTGTATAATAATTTCAGCTGTGTGAATGGACAGAAAGGATTTGCACTTGAGAAATATTCAGAAACTGTAGAAAGAAAAAGAATAAAATTTGCAATTGCAAGTACCTGGTATACTGTTTTTAATCTGGTAAGTACCTGGTATACTGTCCTTTAATCAAATATATATGATTATCCAACTTCAGGTTTGATGGGAGACATCTTCCTTGCTTTTATGGTTTCAAAAATTCCTTGTGTATTTTTTATGGGTAAAAGTAGATCTAAATTAGGTTTCATGCTTTATACTGTAGTTTATACTGTTGAACAGGATGCTTTTAAAATTGAAGTAGGCAACTGATGATGTGAAGGGAAAAGGACAAACTGAGGAAAGTTTACACCTCAAGCTCTTAACCCTGGATTATTCCAGTTACTGTCAATGTGAACACTGTTTTAGTAACAAGGGCATCAGACATCCACCAAATTAACCCACATATGTTCATTACATATCAGACCAGCATTTCCCTTGGAGATCTTCTGCTCAAACCTGAATAAAGCTTAATGTTCTTTGCTAGTGAAATTAAAACATGTCCTAGTCCCAGGTAGCATAGTGGCAGCCAGAAAAGAAGAGAGAGGCAGTCATTAAGTTTCTTGGATGATCTTTTTGGGACAGCAAATGCCAGAGCTGGAAAAAAAAATTGTTTGCAAATCCAATGGCAAAGTGTTCTAAGCTTAGTCACAGGAGCACACAGGTATAAACAATGTCATAAATATGTTCTTACTTTTTAATAATGCTTTAAGGTTCTGAAGTGGATAACAGTTCTATGTTCCGTAATTGCAACGCAAAAGTTTTGGTTTCTGCCCCAAAGAGCTTACACGTGACAGAGCAGCCATACAACGTGATAATGCCAAGTCTTTCTAAAGGCAAAGTGTGTTTACATTTATATTCTGAGAAGGCCTAGGAGTTATACGGATGTTGGAGTTATGGTTGGACTCGATGATCCTAAAGGTCTTTTCCAACCAAATGATTCTGTGATTCTGTATATTCTGTGCTCAAGAACCTTGGAGCTGAAATGCTGGAGCCGAGGGCAGCCAGAGCTGAACTGGGAACAAAAGAGGGATGCAGAAAAAGTGGAGGCCGTGAAGACCAAAGCCTGGGGAAGGGGAGCTGGCAGCAGAGAGGGACATGGGCCGGGACAATACAGCACAGTATATACACATCAGAGCAGGGCACCTGCACCCCCAAAGTGTTTTGGTCCTCCAGCAGAGCAGGGGGGCTCAGTCCCAGCTCAGGGCTTTCTCTTTGGAGGGATATAAGTTAAACCAATATTTCGTAGTGTATAACTCCAAGATCTTTGAATTTAATGAATTTGAGACCCAGAGAATGTGGAAAAGCAAAAGATTTGCTGTTAAACAGCTGCTTCAAGGATGTAATTTTATCTGTTTCCAGGAGAATCAAGTAAAAACAAAGGAAAGATTCCATCCACACAGAAATTCATGCTTGTATGAAGACTGGAGAGAATATTCTGCCTTAAATTATCAGTTGAAAAATCTGTTGAAGGATATGGAGTGAAATAGAGTTAGCCATTTAGCTTCTTTTTGGCATAGTGAAATTGTGATATCCTATGGATAATGTCAGATAGAAAGGTAATTATCTGAGTTAAATATCATCTAATGAAAGCTCTTGGTAGGCTAGGAATACTGATGTTGGTATGAAAAACTGGCTTCCTTTTCCCTATATGATTTCTTATGTTATGTTCATTATTGCTTCAGTCTTGCAGAGTGTACCTCCCCACCCCCACCCATCCCACCCCCACACCTTGCAGCTTCAGGGAGATTTGAATACTGCATCTAGATCTTGAAGTGACTTAATGATAAAAATAAGCTGAATGATGGTAACCAATCTTCATTTTTTTCTGGTTTACAATGTTTACATTATTAAAAAACCCCACTGAAAATAACACTGACACTTCTGTCCAGTTGGAGATGAAATTCAGCACTGGACGGGCTTTGCGTGTCTGGGTATTCAGCACCAGGATGCTCTATAGAAACTGTCACTTTTGTGGAACTGCCACAGAGACGGAGACTGTGCTAAACATTTTTTCATTCTTAAACCATTCCTGATAAAGTAAGCACCAATCAAATGCTTATAATGATATTGACCTACTCGTGAAGTGCTTTGGGATTTGTATTTGTCATGGTTTAACCCCAGCCGGCAACTGAGCACCACACAGCCGCTTGCTCACCCCCCCCGGTGGGATGGGGGAGAGAATTGGAAGAGTAAAAGCGAGAAAACTCGTGGGTGGAGATAAAGACAGTTTAATAGGGAAAGCAAAAGCCATGTGCACACAAGCAAAGCAAACCAAGGAATTCATTCACTACTTCCCATGGGCAGGCAGGTGTTCAGCCATCTCCAGGAAAGCAGGGCTCCATCACGCATAACAGTTTACTTAGGAAGACAAACGCCATCACTCCAAATGTCCCCTCCTTCCTTCTTCTTCCCCCAGCTTTATATGCTGAGCATGACGTCATATGGCATAGCATATCCCTTTGGTCAGTTGGGGTCACCTGTGCCGGCTGTGTCCCCACCCAACTTCTTGTGCACCCCCAGCCTACTCGCTGGTGGGGTGAGAAGCCAAAAAGGCCTTGGCTCTGTGTAAGCACTGCTCAGCAGTAACGAAACCATCCCTGTGTTATCAACACTGTTTCCAGCACAAATCCAAAACACAGCCCCATACTAGCTACTATGGAGAAAATTAACTCTACCCCAGCCAAAACCAGCACAGTATTGTTATTCAAATGCTGTGTTGTTGTTGGTTTTATTTTATTTTAATTGCATTCCGTCATGCACAAAACTTTTAAAGCATCTGTCTCCTCAGTTTAACATCTCTCTGCTTGTTCTCTGCAGAACAGCACTTGATTTTTGTAAAGGCAGAGCAAAATATTTTCAGTCACTTCTGAGTCAGAAGATAATAAAACATACTTGCAATAAACCACAGGCTCTTTTTTTCCTCATTGTTAAAGCTAACTGTGATCCTATGGATTGAAAGGGGACAGAGCAAAAACTTGTCAAAATTGACTTGGGAGTAATTCCCATTATGATGAAACACTTTGCTTGATCTCGGCAAGGGGAAAACAAGGTTATAGGTGCTCAATCACGTCAGCTAAAATCCGAGTAGAATCCCTTCAACACACTTGCTGTGCCCTACATGATAAGCAGGGTTAGCTGGTTTTCATTAATTAGGGGTTTGGGCAAGGGCTGGCATTTGTTCTTGGAACAATTTGCACAAAAGACCCAGTAAATGACTCATATTCATAATTCTCCAAGGCCTGAAGTCCTGTCTAAACATACCATTTGTATTGCTTTAAATATGCAGGTTCATTTAAAGTAGTAAAACTGCAGGTCACATCCCGTCTTCCCCTTTTCAAACCCAGCTATAATGATATAAAGCGATTATATCAGGATAGTTGATTCCAGTGTGGAAAGGGAAATGAACAAGCTATACTGGTATTATCATACGTATAATGGTATGATTCTACCTACACCACAAGTTCAAATGGTCTGTGAATAGTGTTTAAAAATAAATCACATTCTTACCTGAAGCAGTTGAACTGATAGGAAAGCAGTTTTGATAAGAAATCTATTTTAGGCTCGGCTTTCTTTCCCTGAACACCACCATTAGCAGCAGCAAAGGACTGTGGAGGGGACTGTTGCAATACAGGACTATTGCAATACCATTGGTACTTCTGGTGAATATACCTCTGATTTTAAACTTAGAAAACACTTTGAAAAGGTTTAAACAAGACAAGATACTTCCTTCCTGATCCTCCAAACAGTAGTCTACTAGTGCTGCCTTTAAGAGCTGAAACAATTATCCAGATTTTTTTCAGAGCTTCTGTGGACATAGCATATAACTTACTGATTCGTTTCAGCCACCTCAAGACAAGTTCAATATTATAAGGAGTTGTGATCATTTCTCAGCACACAAGGTACCTCTGTAAATTTTTGGAAATCACATTGCCACTGATCCTTGAAACACCTAAAGAATGTGTATTACATTTACCGATTTAATAGATTATGACCAGCCAACATGACCTTCTGCAGACCACAGGTCAGAGAATTTCATCCTTGTCATGCATTTTTCTCATTCAGCAGTTTTTTCTTCGTTAGAGACCATTGTGAAACAATGAAATAGTTCCAGAAAAGTGATACTAACAGGCAAGTCTGAGGCAAGCCAACAGCAGAAGCATCATCATATCTACAGGTCTGTTTTCTTATACTCAGTCCAAGAGGCCATGTAGTTTGTAAAGATACCACAACATCTTCCTCTTGTTATTTTTGCAAATTCTGACTGCAGCTGATTCAATAAAAACCTGTTGCCTTCAGGGTTGTGATTTTGAATTAAAGGTGTACTAGTTTGTACGTTTCCATATTTATTTCCCTAATATATCTTTCTCTATATCTATATCTTTATCTATATCTTTTGTTTTAGCCAAAACATGGTGAAAGACTGGAAAAAGGAAGAACTGCTCAAATTTTAATGGAAAACTTGTAATTTGTCTTGATTTTTTAAACACTTTTTTCACAAGTGCTGCTTTTCTGAGGATGATTCTGTTCCTGTTTTTCTATGGAGATGACGTTATTAATATTTTTTATGTCTAAAGAAATCAAGTTAATGTGGCTGATGATACAACCAGACAGACAAATTCTGATCTTTTCTGTAATGACTCTATAGACTCTAATGACATTTCCTTGGATTTGCACTATGAGAACTGGGAGCAGCCTGTTTCCTGGTTCTTGCTGCTCAAGTGTGTGCTCTCTCAATATAGGGTGGACAAAGCTTTAACATTTTATCAGCTATTAGACTTGGTGTTTTGGTCGTGTCCATCCCCCCACTCCCCCCTTAATCTGTTTAATTTGCTTTTGTTTTCTTTATTCTGTTCATCTGATTTAATGACTGATTTTTTCTTCAAAGCTTCTTTCCCAGCTGCTATGAAATAAATGCATGGAGGTATTGCAGCTGAACACTTTCCTTTTTTTCAAACCTGAAGAAATAGATTAATGGGGTGAAAACCTCTGATTAAAAAATTGCTCTAGCCTTGCTTTTCCTAAACAGATTCACTCATCTGCATCTGCTAATAATAGTCCTGGTTTTCCCATCATGCCTCCTTACTATTCCCTCCTCTTATCTTGTATACATGTAGGCTTGTCATGCTGAGAGATGGAACTGAATAAGCATTGACACCAGACTGTGCAAATAATTTTTTTCATAAAACTCCCCAGATTTCATACAGAACTACTTGAGGAGGTGGGAGAAGGACAAATCTAAGTCTTGGATTATAGTCCCTAAACACAGGGACATTTCTATTGTCTATAATAGCCTTATTAAAAGCCTTGAGTTACCCTTGTAACCAAGATTATATGACCAGGCCCTGAATAAGGTAAAACATCAGGGTACGTGGTAGTTTAAAATTTCAAATATACCACTGTGTACTTGCAAAATATACATTTACAAACACCAAACACAATAGATAAAATGTACAAGATAGCTACTCAAATAACAGCTTTTCTACTGTTTGACCTAAAAAATGTCATGGTAAAAGACATCTACAAAACACACATTTTCACTTTACATTTTTAATGTATCCTGCTGGCTGCATGTTGCGCATCCTGCGATAGTACTTGCATTGAAATCAACACAATGAAATGTGACATGTCAGATCGATGAAATGAACAGCACTTCTCCATGTGTAAATTGAAAAGGCATGCAGAAAGTTTATGAAGAAAGAATTGACAAAACAGAAAAATTATATTGTATGGGGTATCTTTTTCTGTCACTGATAACAAAAAAGTTGGACAGGGCATCAAACAGCAATATGTCTTTTTATTTCTTGGTCATTTTTACATTTGGCAATAACCATTGCCAGGAGAAAAATAGAAAAGATAAATAATTTCTTAGGACAGTAAAGGATTTTGTCTGTCTTCTATTTTTTTTTTCATAGCCATTTTGCATGTTATCCTTGTTTGCTGCTTTATGGTTTTATTCTCTGGCTAAATAACATGGAAAAATATATTCCACACATAAACACTGGCTCTGTTTTCATCTGTTAAAATGAAATAGTAATTCCACTTAATCTATTAACCACATTTTCTTGCAATTATAAGATATATATTGCATACTTTCTTGCCTTAAAACCACTTCACAATCTGTTACCTTCCGTTTTCAGAAATGGAAGTGCTATAGTTATTCTTACTCTCTGCTTACACAGGATTCCTCAAAATATCACCAGTGACATCACACTTTCAAAGAAAAGATAATGATTTAATAGCCATTTTTAGCTGGACATTGTTGTTTTAAAATCTGATATTAAATGTGCTTCTTCCTTGGAACAATAAAAGAACATCAAGTAAATTAATCAAAGCATAGGAGCACATTGCTGCTTAAGGCCTTGAAAGCTATTCTATACATTCTGCATACTTGAGAAACAACAAGTAATTAAATGGTTCATTCCTTCAAACTAAGCTAGTCTTTAAAAAAAAAAAAAATCACAAAAGCACAGCCCACTCTCTCGCAGTAGAGTCTTTTATGTCTGTGCACAAATACAGAACTAAACATTTTTAAAAATACTCCTTCCTGGAGAAGGCACATTGGGATTTAATATTTGCCCCCAACAACGGGTTCACTTGGCTAAGCATCACTGAGCATCAATGTATAAATCGTGCACTCTCATTCAGAGCCACTGCATTTCCACAATATAAGTGCATGAGACCACATGCTGGTATTCTCCACAAAAGTCACTTGTTATTTAAATCAGAACTACAAACCTGCTCCCTCACCTCCCCCTCTCCAGCCCCTAGAGGGGCATATTCTCATTAACATTCTTAATGTTAATTGGAATTACATGTGCACATCAAGAGGAGAATACACCTCCAGATGCGATATTTGCAAGCTTCATATTAAGCCAGGCTGTGTTGAAATAAAACACATCATTGAACATACAGTCCTATCTTGATATTGAACAGTAATATATGTTTTTATGTACAAAACCAGGTCTTACACACAGACAAAAATTAATTCAGTATGATACAACCATAACCTCCATTACTGTAGGATCTGATCTTGCCGTTTCTCACTCATGTGAAAAATCCTAGTGCCTACGAGGGACATATAGGCTTGTGAACCAGCACATTTTTTCTGTAATGGAAATTAGTTGCAGATCTGAACAATTTTAAAATGGTGACAAGACAACATGACTTAGACTCACTTGTTCAGAAAAGAAGCTGTATGTTTCAGTGCAAAAATTAATTTTTAAAAATTACAGCTTGGTGCCCATATTTTCTAACCTTATAAAAATAATGTAATTTTGTTAATAAAAATCATCAGTTCTCAAAATATAATCCTCTCAGAAATAAACCCACAAAAGTATAAAAAATAGCCAACACCAAATGCACTTTCAAATATTCTTTTTAAATTCATTATAATTTTACAGTTTTAACTATGTCTACACTAAGTTCTCTACAATCTCTCTTTGCAAAATATAAATGCAAAGTAGATTAGAAGACAGTGCAATCTGAAATCTGGAAAGCCCAAACAGATTCGTTTAATCTTTGCAAAAAGTTCATGCTGGAATAATGTTTTTTTTTACTGAGCCTTTCCACTTCCCTGTAATGGGAATTTTCTATTGTTATTTCTAAGCAATTCACCCAATAAATCATGAGCATCTCCAACAGCATTAGATAAAAGCTCAGTCCCAGAAGCAAGGGGCAGATTTGACTCAAAAGGCATAAATTGAGGTTTCATTCCTTTGAAGAAACTCTCCTAATATTGTTACAGAAGCATACATTGAAATAATGTCAAATTCTACTAGAAAACATAACAAATAAAACCATATGCTGAAGCATCTCAGCTAGAATTTGCCAAGGCTATAAAATAGATGCATACAAGTCAGACAATATCAAGGAAAATGGGGTCGGAGCTGAAGAAAATATTCATTTAGTAATGATCTTTCTTCACATAATGACATGCTAGGTTTAAGCCCCTGACATCTTGGAAGTGCTCATGTAAAATCTCATTTGCCTATTCTTCCTTGCTAGCAAAGATGGTCATCAAAACAAGACTTGTTTGGGAATAAGTAATGCAAACATCACATCTATCTTGCTAGTATTAGAGGAATACAGAAGAGATGAATATCAGTATATTTTTGAAAAAGGAAAATCCAGTCCCCGCCCCACACTAAAATAATATACTGAATGCCAGGTTTCAGGTATGTTGCAGTCACAAATGCATAGAAATGAGAGAGAAAAAAACAAAAAAAGAGAAGCCTTTCTAGGTCATCTATTGCATCTATCTGCTGGAGTAAGATCACTCCCTACTATATACATGCTAGAGCTTTTATCAGTCTGATTTTAAATGTCTTGTTTCCATCTGTTCAATTTGACCTTACCTATTTCATCTTGGGTAGTTAAAATGGCTGCTGTATAGTGCAATAATTCAGGGCAACATCTAAAAAATTAAAAAATCAGCATGCAAAAGTCCTCTTATCCTTAGTGCAGCTAATTTTGAAGATAATGTTTACCCACAAAAGATCAAACTGGACAAATGATGCCTATAAGACTGTGCCGTCTGCATGCGAAGCGTCATCTTTTACTGTATCCTATGGATTAGATCCTGAGCTAATCAGTCAGATTCAGAGCTGAACTGCTTTGGGTCCATCTTACAATGCAAATATTGGGGGGTGGGGAATGTTCAACGAAAGTATTCTGCGTTTAATGAGTTGCCTTTTCCATTCTTATTAACTAAAATACTTTAACCACTTCAGTTTTTTAAACTTAAACAATTGTATTAGATGTAATCATTATTTTATTAACATTTTTCTCCAAGGATTTTTCTTTCTGATTATGAGTACTTTGCAATTTCAGACAGTATGATGGATGCTACTCTTCTATGACAAGAATTTTAACAGCCCTTCTTCAGCACTCAATGCACACCCAATTATGCGTCTGAGCTAGTAACCTTGAATTTATGTTGCCATGGCGACAAACTGGTCATGCATTATGGATTATCATTGAAATTCTACACCCCTACCTAGCATAATGAGAGTTGGGGACTTAATCAAATCAGCCATTCTGTGTGACACAAAGTGAAGAACTAGCTCTTATTGTTCAGCCTGGAGAAAGGAAGCAGGCCTGATGGAGTGGCAGCTGCAGTGCCGCAGCCTGATAGATTGCCCTTATATACATTTGTGAATGTATAGACAGATGGTTTTCAATGCCTGGAATTTCTGGCTTAGGAAGCAGCTGTTCGGGTAACCTCTGCCGTCTCACCTTGTTGTCATGGAGCATTGCACCGAGACTGAGAATGTGGACGGGTACATTGGCAATCTGACCGAATTTACGTGGCATGGCACCCCTCTTTCATCCTGGGGTGGCGGGACTGGGAGGGAGGCAGGGCTGAGGTGGGGAGTGCTCCCGCAGGCTGGAGTAGGGCGCTCGGGCATCCTCCAGCCCCTCTCTGTCTCTGCCTGCACAGAAAGGGACAGGCAAAATTCTTGTGGTAAATTGTTCCTGGGGATTTAATCTAGTTTGCGTCTCCTCCACTGTCTTGAAATCATGGTGCGACGTGCTATTCGTAAGCATTTCAGGGATCAGTAAAGGCACCCAGATTTCAGGTTGCCATACCATAGATTGTTTGTGTCTGAGAGAAAACACCAGCTTTGCTAAGGTCAGAGCGGAAGAAGGTTCAATGCCAGAACAAAAATCAAACCAAACGGATATGAAAAATCAACAACCATTATATACTTCTTACCTGCCAGACTCCTTTTCTGCCTTATTGCTGAAATTTCTCTCTCTAGTCTGAGACATTGTAGGAAGCTACAGGAACTCCTGGGAACTCATTAAATTATTTTTTTAATAAAATAATAGTAAAACTGTAGCAATTTCTAGAAGAATTGGGCCATAATAAACATTTATAAAGCTTAAATCTGTTTAGTGTAAGTACCTGAGTATTTTGCTCTACTACAAAAGGAACCTATCTACGTAGTAGTACTCATTTGTTCATATGGCTATTTTTAATTATTATAGTCATAACAACATTATTTTTCTCCACTTAGTTCTCCATCCCTGAAAGCTTTAAAAGCTTTAAAGCTTCAAACCTTCTGATGCCTCATAAACATACATCTATTAAAAAATCCTTACTTCTCCAAAATCTTGATTAGCCAATTATTCTGTCACCGTTATATTTTGGAAGTCTAGCTGTTGTTACTGTAATATAGTTTATTTACTTATTCATATGTATAAGGTGACCATCACCATGGTTTCTGCACAGGGAGTGCTATGTGTTTGAAAGCCTTGCCATTACGGAATCACTAGACCTGTGATTTCAAAGCATGCAACATTCTCCCAGAATAAAACATGATATGACAATAATGTTTCAAAGAAATACTTTATTTTAGATCTAGCTGCTTCATTAACACTACTTTTCTTTCTGCCAAACTGTCTGTGTTTGTGTTTTGATGTATAAAGTGTATAACATGCATATGCTATAATGAGATTTAATTTTTCAATGCATGTGCAGGAAATGAATATTTCAGCAGGCTTTTAAAACAAATCAATATACAGGTTATCCAGGAGCCTTGAGTAATCACCCTTTATCTGTCTACCTATCCATCTATCTATCTATCTATCTGTTCATCTATTTGTATAAGTAAAAACAGCCCCTCACGTTCTTGTGCAGCTTTTTACTTCAAAAAGAGCCACTGCTGTCCTGTATTGACCCATGAGATTGCAGCAGCTCCCTAGAAGGCTTTGCAGTCTCTCCACTAGTGATTTGTGAACTGAAGCATCCCAGGAAAGCCTGGGCATGAGACACTGCACCTACTCGGGGGCTCAATTCTGCAAGCCCTCTTCCAGCTGCAGCCAAGGAGCTCATGCCCTTCCTTGGGGGTTCATTCTCCCAGGTAAAGATCCTGTAAAGTCAATAAATCTGTCTTTTAAGCACATTCCAATCTTGGCAGTGTAGCAGATTTCAATTACTGTTTGGTTACTAAAGTACATCAGGAGACTTTCAGAATTTCTGAAATTCAAATACTTTTTTTTTAAAAAAAAAGATACTTCCTAAAAATGATTCATTCACACAAAACTGTCTTTGACAACACTGACTATTTGACTTAGAGTAAGGAAGAAAATTCAGAGCTAAGGATTGATGGGCTAAATAAATAGACTGATATCATTGTAATCTTTCTCAATGAAAGAATGAATGAACGTTTTTCAACTTTAATTTGCGGTGCCTGGAATTTCCTTGTGTTTATAAATTTAAGCCAAACCCTTAAATCTGATATTAATGTCAACTTTACATTACTTAAATTAAATTTTTTATGGTTGAGTAGCTTTTATTGTGTGGGCATTTTGGAAAAGGATGTTACAATTGGGTCTAGCAGAGTGAGCCAACAAAAATAATAGTGCGTGCTTTAAATTAAAACCTATGGAGAAAAATAAGAAATAAAAGAGTACTAACACGGACACAGGGAACTAAGTGCCTTCTTCTCTTTAAAAACGTTTCACAAGAAAGAAGGGAAGATTTTCAGAACTCTTTTCATTAAGTGTTTTGAAGAAATAATTTTTAATAGGGTAGGCTAACTTCAAAAACAGTGTAACAGGATGGTAAGTAAAATTACATTAGGCTAAGAATAAATACTTGGGCCCAGTACTTGACTTATGATCAGATTGTATACCTTAAGGAATAAAGAAGTGTGTGCAATACTGTTCCTAATATTAACAGCAAGGAAAGAACTAAATTTAGAGCCTATTTTTACAACCTTTATTTAGGCGAAGTAGAAGTTTTTCAAGGAAATACGTCAGTTGATCTCAGTAAAATTATTATCAGGAGTAAATTTTTCCTTAGCATAAGTTATGCTCCCAGAGAAGAATCTGAATATCAAAAAGTATTTAAAGTTTCTGAAACATAGCATTGTCATTAGCAGGAAAAGCTGAAGAAGACACTTCTGAGTTATTGTCGCTTTATCTTTATGCTAACTTGTGGCAGGCATTATTGACAAACTCTGCAGTTGGAAATAAGCTATAAGCATTTCCCTGGAAACTTTAACTCTGTCAGATTTAAAAGACTGTCTCTTGACCTTTTTAATCAAAGAAACATTCAGCCTTCCCCTCCCCCCCAGTAATCAAGGATTAACTATTTCCTTGATAAAACAACTTTAAAATGACTGGTTGCAGACTGGGTAATTTTTCTGTTGCAATTTACCAAAAAGAGACAGAACTGTAAATTTTAGTTTACTACTTTTACTACTTTTATTTTTTTCCCCCATGTTATTCATGCACTTTCTTGCAGGCATAAGAAAGTCCATATAAATATATATTGGGGAGGATTTTGCAATAATTTTATAGTCTTCTTCCTGCTGTTGTATGGACTACCAACAGTTGCACAGCCGCAGGCTGGGAAGTCTGGCTGGTGTGTCAGTGTGGTGGTTGCCGTTCACCTCTGCACCATCTGATCTCCTTGGCTGTGGGTCCTCACTCAGTATAAGGAGGCAGAAGAAAGGATGCACTTCTTATCCAGCTCCTGTCCATTTTAATGAGGTGACAGACAAATTGTTAACATTTTAGGGACTCAAAATCTCACTTATTATATTCTTAAAAACTTACAGGTTTTTTGAAGACATACAGGGGAAAAGCTGCATTTTAGCCATTTTGGAACAAGGAGATCAGAGCTGTGGAGCTGTGTAGGGTAATACAGGATACAAGTAGTCTCAGAATTTCAGGTTTTGAGCAAAATACCGATTCCATTTCTGAGAGGCCATGACAGTTAGTGTACTAGTAATTGCAGGTTTGCTTAAAGACACTGCCTCAGTCTTAGTATGTAAGCCCTCCCATTTTGCTTAAATTCACCCATTTTGTCACAACCAGTGGAGCCAGATGATATGTTTCCCTTCACTGTGAAATGTATTTAATCACAAGAATCAAATGCCTGTGTAGTGAGAACACTTTTATAATCCACTGTACCAGCTTGCTCACTTCTGCGATCCGACTGGTGCGCTCATGAAAACTTTTTGCTGTCACACTGAGATGTTTCATTTCTAACCGGAGCTCAGCTGATGAAAAACATCAGAGTTTATGTTTACCCTAACAGCAGGATTCCCACAAAAACATAAGTCTTCCTTTGTGCATGCATATGTGCAAGACATTTAGGATGGTCACCTGAAAAACTCACCTGCTCCACGCCTTTTGAAGGGTAATTTAAAAACTAAGTATTTACTGGTATCATTCAAACTGTTGCTAAGCGTCTTTCCTATTGCATATTGCTTAGATATTTGCTCAAAGCTGTGTATGCTCAGGGTCCTGAAGGTGCCAAGAGGTCTGACTGGTCCTGGCCAGCCTCCCCCCACCCTGCCCGTGGCCCCAGGACCCCATTTCAGCTAACCTTGTGGCTGTCAGTCCCTGCCCCAGCAGCATTTGGTCCTTGGCCCTGCTGCTCCCTGAAAGCCCACGAACCCACTCTCCCATAGCTCAACATTCACAGAAATACAGAAAAGCAAAACTTTTTTTTTAGCCTAACAGAATCCTTTAATATCTATATGAAGCTCTATAATGCATATTTACTTACTTTTAGTTTATATGGTGTTACGGCAAATTGAGACACATGAAATTGTGCATAGACAGAATTTACCGATTTGGGCATCCTGTGCATGAATGTGTGTGCATGCACATCTCACCAATACACATGAATGCTCTCTGGACACTTTTCTTCCTCTGTGAGTACTCAAACTTGCGTTTTATATAAATATTTGGGAGTTTTGTTGTCCTTTTAAGGCAGTCATGTGCGTAAGGTACAAATATATCCATGTAGTTACATACACAGTAAGATGCCCCTAGAAAAGCAAGCAGACAGGGAAAAAGCATAAAAAAGGAGATGCTGTTCCATGGCATACCCCGGCCTGAGTGCTGGGCTCGTGTCATGGGTGAACGCCTCTGCCTCCACGAGGGGAGCCTGGCTAATGCCGCTGGCTCGGTGTGAGCCACCGCCACCCATTTATACCCGCTCAGCTTTTGATCCAGAAAGCCAAAAGCTGATTTTCAGAGAAAAGGTATCAGATAGGAGCTAGAGTGTTTGCAGCTTAGCAAGCAACCTCCAGAGGCAAGAGGCTGCTCTTTGTAAAAAGCAAAAAAAAGAAAAGTAATTCTTTGGAAGTAAATTTGTGGCACACGAGTTTTCTGGTACTGGAGTACATGTGACAACCTAGATATCAGGATGTGCACTGAACAGACGGTATATCCAGGCAGGCTCTGCACATTTAATGATGCTAATTGGGGTAGCTGAAAGTCTGCAATGATGCTGCAGAAAAGGGGCAGCTTGGGATGGTCATTTAATCTGGAAATAGCTTTAAAAACTGGAAGACGTGTCCCTGAGGACAGCCTCTGCCAGCTTAACCGCCTGGGCTCTGCAGCCCTCTCGAGGCAGTGTTACTCTTTTACTTTAAAACTTGTAAGAGGAAGGCAGGCATGAGAAGCCTGGGGACAGTCTGAGGAAAATGCTTTACAATAAAGATACAGTGAAAGCAGGAGAACAGTGTAAGCAACTCTACATTTTACTTTAAATTCCTCATTTAACATTAGGAAAATTAGACACACAATTATTTGGCTGTGGTTCTTTATTTAGCAACTCTCCTTATCTTAGGAGGAAATACGTATTTCAATTATCGTCAAAACTTTTATTCTTAGGTAAAATTTCTTACAATGAAAAAAGGAGAAGCTTTCAAAATCACTGCTAACCAGGCACAAATATAGAGTCTAGCCAGTTTTAGCACCAGTACATACCCCTGTGTAATTCACTGGCATACAAGCGCACTTAGATAAATACATTGACATCACTAAGATTCAGCGTGCACAAAAGAGACCCCTTGGCACACTAATAACAAATAAAGCTGAGTGGCATTAAACATGTCACTTCTACCAGAGCTCAGCGTGTAACACCAGTACACATTTCTTTTCACACCACATTATTATCCCTTCTTCCCCGGCAAAGCCTCTCCCAAACAGATGTTAAGTCAAATGGTAAGATACTTTCATATCCCTGCAAAGTGTAAAAGCAAGCATTAAGAAAATGAAAATAACGTAGACTGTAGAATAATAATTACGTGGTAGACTAGATTTTAAACATCAGATTTATACAAAAGCATTATTGTTTCATGTGAATAGGCAACTAAATACGGTGATGCAATGAATGAACAAATGTAGATACTGGACTTCTTTTATACACTCTCACTCCTACCTCACCATATATGTAATGTGATACAATAAAAGCTTTCATTTCGTATACAATGACAGAGCTTAAATAAGCAGGCCAGTTTTTTCTTATAGACAGCTATCACCAAGATAAAGTTTGGAAACAGATACACAGAGCTTTTCTTGGGGAAATAAAACAAAGAAGGTTTTTGGGAAGAATTGTGAGAGATGATTTTTCACTTTCTAAATAAAATAAATGAAAATTTCTCACAGATATAAACATATTAAGTCTCTTTTCTTTCCATAGATATGGATTTCCTCTAGGAACAGGCAAAAATAAATAACCCAAATGTTGGCCTATTTACACAATTCAGTGTTTCAGAAAATTAGTAAAGATGAGCCTTTGTAGCGAGAAGGAGGCATTCCTGGTGTTGTGGTGCTCAGAAACCGGCTGAGTTCTTTACTGAGGCAGGAGTCACCATGAAGAGCTGGACGATGGGCAATCCTCTACCATGGGAGACAATGGGAGAATGGGAGAATGGGAGAATAAGAGAATAAGGAGTCAATTGTTCTCATATTCCGGCTACTTATACTACAAAACACAGCTCTAGATAATCTGGGAAAGGGCTCCTGAGTGCTAAAAGAGGGTGTAGCCAAAAACTCTTACCCAATACACTGGGCAGCACTACGAATTATGTGGAATACTTAATGAAGAGGAGACATAAGATCCAACCACTCACAAAACACAAGAAAGAAAAGAGAGCCCAGACTTCACCCCCCAATGTACTAGCTAGTGCAATGACTGGCCCAGCAAAATGATGGTGTTGCATATATAGGAATCATGGCAGTGAACCAGCAAGTTAAAAATTTGGATCCAGATTTTATTCTCCTTTATCCAAGTAATGCACAGAAAGACAGTCCAGAGCAGCTCTACATGTTAGAAATATTTGAACTAGTTGGAATCTACATCAATGTCTTGCTTAAACCCTTCGGGTAAACTGTTTTTGAAGGCATGGTAATCCATAGGAATATATAGTCCCCTCGACAAGGCTATGAAATGCAACTTGGCATTATATAAACCTACAGAGCAAGCCCAACACTGCTGAAAATGCCTCAGATTTGCTGCAGGACCACAATGCATGAGTACCATGAGCATGTGGGCTACCAGATGCAAAGCAGGTGGTAAAGAGCATATGCACAGGCATCGCATTGAAAAGCCACAGAAATTTTAGGACATTTCAACAAGAATAAGACTACTACATAAGAGGAAATCCTGTCTGTAGTTCCTCAAGATTTGCCCAGAGTACATCTCTGGGGGGGAAAACAGGCATTTGTCCAGAAAAAAACCCCAAGCAGTCAAGCAATAATCTTAATTTGCTAGCCAGTAAGTCAGTTGGATTTTATGGGGTTTTCCTTAAGTGTAAAAACACCAAGTGTTTGAACATTTTATGTTTTTATATAATAAATGTGATAAAATTAAAGACCTATAAAAAGAAAGAGTGAAGTTTGAGAAGTGTCATGCTAACCTTTCTTGCTAACAATTTGCCTGTGACTTAGCCCACCAGTGGTGCCTGTGCCTGGGTGGTGGGTTTGGGTCTCCTTTATCAACAGCAATAGCTCGAATTGCAGGGATGCTGGAGCACAGTGTGTGTAAGCCTGGCCAAGAGGGATGCCCACAGGGAGGAATGGCTGACCCAGACCTCACTATCTTATGATCTCCAGGCAAGAGAGTTAAGTTTTAAGCTGCTTTTCCTAACTTCTAGGTGGAGTGGTGTTTATATTTCACAACAGCTGCGCACCCTACATAAATAAAAATCTTCATTTCATGCCCAGTTGTCCCCTGGGAGAGGGGAGGAACCACAGGCCTTGGTGGAAGCAGCTCATGTGAGGTTCAGGTCAGGACTCTATAAAAAAGATAACCAGACAATGTCTCCCGGAACTATCTTTGCTCTCCCAAGGAAAGAGGCACATGTTTACATGTCATATTCTCTTCCTGAGTTCATTTTTTAAAAATAAGCATCAGAACCATAGGATTTCTTGTTTCCTTCCAAATATGAAATGTAGCACATAAAAAACCACAGGTCTTTAAACAATGCACTTTGTTTGCACACTTCAGTTAATTGCTACTTATCCTGTCCTATGAGGAAAAATCTCATTTTACAGCCTCTTTCCACAGTGTTTAACTTTGATATAAATACGTGTAGTCCTCATGTTAGGGTTTTTTTTTTCCCTTAACCAGAAACAGTTGGCTGGAGCATACCTTAAATTGATTTTTTTAAAGACATAATATAACATTATGTGCTGTTATACAGAAAAAGAATTGGCTTGTGTCTCCTGCCTTATGTTCTTTAGATCAGGACCATCTTACTGCCTCAGTGAGTCTATCTCGCTGTGTGACCTCTTTAACTGTAATCATACCTTGGAGTCCTTGATTACAGTAAAAGCTGATGCCATGGTGAAATTCCCTTTAATATTTACATTGTGAGACCTGTTGAAATGATGCAATGTCCTTCTTATCTGAAGTGCATTACCTCAGTGTGTCTGTGAATCAACATCATTAGATCTGCATGAGTTCATCCTTAAAAAGGATTAAAAAATATTCCCTGTTCTGGGAATGGGGGGAAAAACACTGCTAATAGCAATTTTCATTTTATTCAGGGTTTATGACATTTTTGTCCTTGTTCTCCTTTTCCTTTCATTTACGGTTTTTAACAGTTGAGGGTAAAACTGGCGATGAGGCAATGGATAGACAGAGATTTTTGGTGTACACTGCTGGTTTTCTGCAAGAAGTTCTTCAAAATTCTCTGCGCAGTGGGGAGTTTGTAGTATCTATTTTTTTTTCCCCCTGGTTCTTTCTTATCAAAATTGCTTAGATTGATTTACCTATGCCTGATGTCTGAATGGGCAGGATATGCCTTCTGTGGATAGTAGCTTACTAAAAGGCAAGACAAGACAGCAAAAGAATAGTAATATCTGCTATGTTATGGGAGTGCCACTAATAATTTTATTTAATCTATGCTGGAGTTTGTACTGAAACAGGAATTTAATTTTTTGTTGCATTTAACACAAATTGTTTGATTTATAATATTTTATTTGGGGTAACAGCAAATGAATATAATGTAATTTCAACTACAAATTACATTTTGTCTTATTTGTCTGGGTAGAATTTTAAGTCCATATTATTTTATATGGCTTTTCTGGAGGAAAATAAAAGTGGTAACCTTTCAGTATTATATGTCTCCTTTCAAAATATCACAGCTTTTATTGTCCTTTCCACTTGTCCCACCATCTAAGGGCATGAAAAAAAAAAAGAACATTCTTCTGGGGTGAATATCATATCATATATAGAAAGGCTTTCTTTGTGAATCATAGGTTGAAACAATTTTTATGCCCACATTTGAATTCATTGTTACAGGTCACTGTGGATGAGCCCAGGAAAGGAAGTGTATGTTATTCTTTATGCGAGCCCTAAAAGCTCTTGCCAGTGTGAACAGTATGAATAGCTCTAAATTATTCTACCACATTGATCAAGATTACAAGAACCAATTTTCCCCTTGAAGCATTTTGATGGGATTTTGTTTCTTCTAATCAACATTTTTCTTCATATTCTTTCACTTTGACTATCAGTTTTGCCAACATCTTGGAGTTTTGGCCAACAAAAGTATTAGAGATTCAGAATTTCTCTGAAAATAAGAATTTTTAAAAAGCATTGCTATTATTCCCGATTTTCCAAATAATTAAAAAAATTCTAATATAACAATATTTTGTCAGGATTCATATGACATTGTTATACAGTCAATGCATTTGTGTCAGCCAGAACGTTAAGAACTAGATGTAGTCATCAATATCACTCAGTTTCAAATCTGGATTTCACATAGACACTATGATTATTTATGTTTAATTGATTCTGAAACAATTTAAAAGATTAAAAAAAAAATCAAAGAAAAAAGACTTTTGGCTATAATGTCTAGACACAGGTTTTGATTCAAGTGTAGTTTTTCTCAAAATCAAGTTACACCAGATTGAATTGGGTACCTCAACATTTGCTGTTTGACATTATCACATGTAATCTCATTCACATTACTGTGAGACTGATAATGTCACTTGCCTGGACTGGCTGGTACTGTAGTGGAAATCCAATGAAACTACTTGTGGAAGCTGTTCAGGAAGAGAAAACTGCACTGGCAGCCTGTATAGAGCACCATACATACTGACCATGTATATACATGCATACAGAGATATGTTTACCTTTATTGAGTTTTGCATCAGTTCTGCTACCATCCATGATTTTTTTTCCCGCTAAAGACTCAAAGTGACATATAAAAATGTAACCATGCAAGTGAGAAAATTTATTGTACAAGGTATGCATTTCTTATAAATGGGGTTACATGCACATGGAAAAATGCAGAAAACATATGTAAACACTACTTATATTCATTAGACCCCCTCCCTCCTCCCAAAACAGTGATCAAGCTGCTAATGCTGTAAGAATACAACCTCCTAGGCTGACCAATATTTTATTTCACCTCTATTTATGTCTGTAAGTCACTTATCTGTCATATTCAGATGTGATTTCCTTGGGACAGAAACCATCTTTTTGCTCTATATTTGAAAAGAGCATTTTATATTGGAGCTGTGTTCTGTGGTAAGATCTCTGTGCACTGATACATAAAAATAGTATCATTACAAGGCATTTTGAAGCTAACAAGATCAAAAATGGCATTATGAATGCTCTTAGACTTCTTGGCAATAAATGGTTATTGATACAGGTTCAGACAGCCATGCACTGGCTCTTTAGCATTTTATCTAGGAATTACCACAGCAAGAGCAGCTTTCAAGAACCATCTCTTTAGACGAAAGGAGAATCCAATGCCAAGAGACCTTTAAAAATGTCTGAGGGACAGATATCGAAACCTTCACTCCCATTACACAGTACTGGATTTTACATCTGATCTCAGAAACGAGATCTCTCTGCTGGCAGCGTACGTGTCCAGTGAACTCATCTAGAAAGGGGAACAGAACCGGGTCCTGAGCTGCACGGACTGTCAGTACCATCGTGTACCTCCATTCCGCACCAAGACACTAGAAAACACTGTAACCTGCTTGTCTTACTGACCATACAGAGAATCCAGAGAAATGTTCTAGGGAAAGGGGTGATTTGCTTTAAAACATAACAGTACAAAAAGCTGTTCAAAGACACAGTTTTCTTTATATACTTCCCCAGTGTATTAGCACAGATATCAGTTCATCCACATGGAGCTTGAATAAACTGAAAGAAACTTCTGTGCAAGTTTTCAATGAGTAATGCAAGGCTTTTTACTCTTCCTTCAAGAAGCTGTATTATTCGTTTCAGGGCCTTACTAAATCAGGTATTTAAAACTTGGTCATGCTATATAAACATGATATGAGAGAAAGTAATTACTTATTATGATATAGTCTAGCTAAAATTAGGCACTGATCCTTCAGTATCTATTTAGCATAGGCCATTAATTTTTAAGAACTGTTTTCAGCTTGATGTTGGATGGCAATAAGAAGAAAATGTCACTTCCAGAACAAGTATTACAAATGTAAGGCCATCTATTTAATACTTACAGAGTTTTATATCTTCCGGGTGTAAATGTTATATAAACTCTGCAATGGTCCCAGAAAACAAAATGCTGTATTGCTGCTTTTTCATTCAAGAAAACTGAAGCGCAATGACTCTAAAGTGCTTACATAAGTAAATCAGAGAGGCACAAGAGATAAGTGCTATTTGCAAGAATTCCTTGGGTGGAAAAATATTAATTAATTGAAGACAAACTTCCTCTAGGAATTTGACAAGTTTTGATAGTCTTAGTATTTGGAAAGACTGTTTAAAGGTGATGGCACCGTACAATAATGACCAGCTGGAATATCTACCTGGAAAGTGGGAAAGGAGCATAAGAACAAGTTGAACTTGAAAGTGTTTTCCTGCCTGGATTTCCATGGACAAAAGGCAGCTGGATCATTCACCACAGGTGTTGCCCAGAGCTATTCTCTTTAAAGGAAATTGTTTCTATCTCCACAATCACTGGGGAACTGAAGGTAACTTTGCCTCTTTGCTTTCTTTAATCAGCTACCATTAGGGTTAGTTGTAGATACAGAGTAGGCAATCGCTTGTTTGTGGAAAATGCCACAGCTCTTCTCTGGAAAAACAAACAAACAAATGTCCTGGTTTCAGCTAGGATAGAGTTAATTTTCTTCCTAGTATCTGGCATAGTGCTGTGGTTTGGATTTCCTATGAGAAGAATGCTGATAACACACTGATGTTTTAGTTGTTGCTAAGCAGTGCTTACCCTAGTCAAGGACTTTTTAGCTTCCCATGCTCTGCCAGGTGCACAAGAAGCTGGGAGGGGGCACAGCCAGGACAGCTGACCCAAACTGACCAAAGGGCTATTCCATACCATATGATGTCATGCTCAGTATATAAACTGGGGGGAGCTGGCCGAGGGGCAGCTATTGCTGCGTGGGGACGGGCTAGGCATCGGTCAGTGGGTGGTGAACAGTTACATTGTGCATCACTTATTTTATATATCCTGTTATCATTATTATTACTATTTTCTCTTCCTCTGCTGTCCTATTAAACTGCCTTTATCTCAATCCATGGGTTTTACCTTTTTTTCCTGATTCTCTTCCCCATCCCACTGGGGCGGGGGAGGGTGAGCGAGCGGCTGTGTAGTGTTTAGTTGACAACTGGGGTTAAACCATGACAACAAACAAACAAAAAAACCCACATTGCAGGAGCCTTTGGGGACTGTCAGAAGGTGTGTTAGCCCAGGAAGGAAATGTGGGTTAATTTCAATTTACCTGACTGAACTGATTGGATAAAGAAACATCACATGGCAACATCCCCAAAGCAGTGTTTCTTTCCCAAGAAGAAATCCATGCTGTCAATTGGAATTAATTCATAGACAGCCAGAAAATATCATCATGATAATGGTGGATAAGAGATATAATGTGTTAGGAAATTGGTCATGCACAACACCAGGAAGAGTTCAAAACACCTAAGAACAGATGGAGTTGCAAAGATCCAAGGAAAGTCTCTTTATCTTTAGTGAAGTCCGAAATTGCCTTTCTGCTAGTATCATTCTCCTGCTCTCATTCCCTCCAAGACAGTGAAGATTGCTTCTAAGTTCACATTTGTGCTTACATTTCTGCGTAGAAGCCAAGAGTGCTTGGCTGGGGCTGGAGTTCATGGTAGGAAAAGACTCAGGTATGTGCTTGTACCCTAGGCTATCCTGAGGCTGATGCAAAAGAAATCCATATTTGTGTGCCAAGGTGCATCCATGCTGCATTCTAGTGGATCTCTGTATTGCTACAGGCAGGGCACCAGGTCATGGGACATCCTGGAGAGAGGACCTTTCCTGCTAGATAGACATGAATGCTCTACAACAGACCATGGCCTTTAGATCTTCAGAACAGAAGGACCATTGATCTGCCTAACACCCTCCTGGCTGTGAGTTATTTTGAAAGTTACCGATGGTATGATAATCAGGGTAATGCTGTACCAGTAACAAACAGGAATTGCACATCTAACACAGAAAAACATATAGCTCTTCATCACTGTTACTCTTCCCCAAAAAAACACTGGATTTTTTTCAGGTGTCTTGTGCCCTGAAACAAGCTCCTTTTGAAGAAAAACAGACAGAGAAGCAGAAAGAAGTGAAAGCATGAGCTGTTGTACTGATCCCAGTCTTGGTATTGAAGAAACCATCTAAATAGTCTTATTTTCTATGTTCAATCAGAAAAAAAAAAATGCTTTTCTGCAGCTTAAGTTTCCTTGTCGGTAACTAATTCATTGTTAAAAAGGGCAGAAACAGTAAAAAGGATCCCTTGGCCAGGCTCCTCAAGGGATAATGAATGTTCAGGTACTTCCACCTTCCACACTGGGCACTGTGATAGAAGAAAGAGTTCTTCCCTGGTGCTTTCGTGCCTTGGCTGCCTCCTATTTCCCTCCACTCTGCTCCATCCTCCTGTGCGTTCACTGCGGCTTCCTCAGCAGCTTAAGCAGTGGAGAGCTTGGCATGATTCAGGAAGGAGGCTGAGCTCCCCTACTGACACCGCTTTCCACGGTCACAAGTTCACAAGCATTGCTAGAGTTTCAGACTCAGAACTGAACGTCCATGGCACTTAAAAACAATTTCCCTGTCTGCCTCTGCCGGCTGCTCCCACTCGCTGATTTATGTTCGCGATGCTCAGAGCTGCGGCATAAATCTGGTTATGTAATAGAAACTTGATAACAGAGAAAGTCAATACAGGAGGGCAACAGAGCTGAAATTACACACTGGCGCTACCTTTTATTAACCCTTTCGCAGTTCACCTCAGCTGCTTCTCGCAGACAAGGTGTCTGAATTTAAGGAGCGGATTTTCTCGCTGTTGTAGCAGCACCAAATTGACCATGTCTTGCTGGAGCCAAACAGAATAATTTTCTAGAAATGCCATCCTTTTGCAACAAAAAGCTCTTTATATCTTTGCTTCAGTTAATTACATAATGAAAAATGACCAATTCTTTGACATCAGGCAGAATATCTATCTATCTATCTATCTATCTATCTATCTATCTATCTATCAAAAGTTATGTAAACAAACCTAGATATTTCATATCATCAGAGTGTTTCTAACTTGGGCGGGTTTTCTGAGGGAAGCTCCTCTGTCAGTTTGGTTGTTTGGTTGTTTGATTTTTGTGGCACTTGGTTAATTTCTTAGCCACAATTTCGCAGCTGAGCCCCAGGCTCTGGGAAAACAGGAGGTTTGGCAGGTCCACAGAAGAACTTGTGACAGCTACAGTCTGCATCATTCCTCATTTTAAGCAATAAAGAAAACTTAAGGTTGTAGTTCTTTAAACCATTCATACATGAAACTTCCACTTTATGTTCTCATAATCTGATTCCTGCTGTTATTAGAAACCCCGTTGTTATCAGAAACTCATTTATCACAGATCTTTATATTCACAGCTTCATTATTTGAAGTCCTGATGGTGATACAATTTCAGGTTTTCTTTTTTCTTGACTGAAGCGAGGGGATTTGCATTTTTGATATCTGGGATTTAGGGAGAAACATGGAGATGAATATGAATAAAATCATTATCTGTTCTTCAAGGTGAGCTTTGCTTCTCATGAATATAAGTAAAATACTTTTGATTTTATATGCATATGTTCTTTATAAAATTCTGGTAGTAACATGATCCTTCTGTTACTCAGCATAAGATGACTTGAATCATCAGTAACTGAAATATATGTGAAAGACATTAACAGAGTTGATATAAAGCAATATTTCATTAGTGTCCCAAGAGCAGTATTATGAAATATGAAGCGAACACTGTTATAAAAACTTGTCTGGAAACCATTACTTGAAGATTGGAAGAAGTCTAAAAATCCCACTTTGTCCAGGTGCTCCTGAAGTTGCTTAGCAACTGCCTCCTTAATCACCTTCTCCAAAAAGGGAGGTTTGACAGAGGATAGTAATTAGATGGTTTCTTGAGGAGGGTCAAGACCTCAGCATACTGTAGCCAGGATGTCATTTTGCCCTTCAAAAAGAGGTGTTAATGAAATGTCCATCCACTGGGAAAGTGCTTCCTCACTGACTTTCATAAGCCCTGTGGTTTCCTCACTGGGGTTCTTCATCCATTCCTGGGACAAGACGCTGTCAAAATCAGCTCTGGGTGTGCTGATGACCTCTTGTTCTGACATCCCTGGTTGAACGCTGATGGCTTCAGATAGGAATGATTTTTGCCCATCAAAAAATATGAGGACGAATTCACCAATCTCCAATTTCAGAGAAGATGAACTGA
This sequence comes from Balaeniceps rex, assembly GCA_013401315.1. Taxonomy (NCBI): domain Eukaryota; kingdom Metazoa; phylum Chordata; class Aves; order Pelecaniformes; family Balaenicipitidae; genus Balaeniceps; species Balaeniceps rex. The sequence goes on from VYZW01004326.1 coordinate 189,953, forward strand.
CAGGGAACCCAACTCTCTTTATTAACTTTGCCAAGCAGCTGTTAGCTGTGTGCATCACAGATATAGATAATTATTCAGACAGGAATTTGGAGTAAAAGAATTGTAGTGAAGTACATAAGGGAAGGGTGATTATCTGGGGGATTAACACTTTGGGAAAGAGTTTTCTGTCTTCACAAGAAATTCCAAACTGTAATTTTACTTATGAAAATTGAAGTATGGTCTTTGTTCCCATGTACATGAAAAAATTACTCCTGCAAAAGTCCTGTTTAATAGTAGGAGAAGACTAAGGCAAAGAGGACACTGAGTTCCTTGGTTTTATCTGTCTCCCCTGGCACTGAATCTTCCTTCCCATTCAGCAACAGTTCCACATTTCCCTTGTCCAGCCTTCTACTATTACTGTACAAGGTCTTCTCGTGTACCTACCAAGTCTCATGTCCAGCTGAGCTTTGGCTTTCCTGACACCTCCCTACACATCCACGCAACGTTTCTGAATTCTTCCAATGTACTAAGTCCTTCCTTCCACCTCTTCCCTTTTTGCATTGCAGCTCACTGAAGATATAGGCAAAACCTTTTTATCAGGTCTGGGAAAGGACACCAAGCAAGTCTGACAACGTTAATTTTAGCAATGTGCTACATGTCTGCTCTTTAAAAAATCTATTGAAAATTACCCTTGTTGTTGTTTGTTTGGTTGTTTTTTTAAATAATCAGTTACCTTATTAGTGATTAATTGTTTCCTATGAGGTTTGTAAAAAAGCTGGCCATAGAAATATGCTATTTATTATTATATTTTCCTATCATGACGTGTTCATTTTTGCACTTGTGCATATGTACCTGCTGTGACTGCTATTCTGTATTCCTTTATCTCTTTTTTCATCTTGTTAAAAAACCTGAATTATTTTTTAATAAGCAGATTTTAGTTCATAATGTTTTTTTCTTTGTTCCACTTCTGCTTAAGACAGCATATAAACTTTAAAAAAAAAGATTTATTTATTTATCTATTTATTAATCACAAAGTAACATTTGTTTCTGAGTCACTCATAATATCTGAGAGGTTTTCTTTCCTTGATTTCTAAACGCACTGTAGAATCAGCTCTGTTTACATGTATATTGGAGGGGCTTTCAGAATATTGCAAAATATTACTGATTCACCTCCAGACTTTAACAAAGGCACTTTCCAATTTACTTGAGGCCTTAAACTTCCATATCTTTCTCATGTTGCAATTATATTTGTACATTATACCTCTCTCTCAGTCTTTAACTTTTCATTTCCCTTAGATAAATACATATTTGCAAAATGCTTTTGTGGTCTAGGTGGGAAATGTATTTTTACCTTGAGTAGCATTATAGTAGAAACTAGAATATTTGTAACAGCCTGCGAAGTAAGGCCCTGATTTGACAAAATTGAAGCAAAAAGTGGTTTTCAAAGCTGGATCT